>VXAX01000422.1:541954-567723 GCA_013399835.1 Leptocoma aspasia | reverse complement strand
TGCCTGAGGCGCTGGGGCGACCCTGCTTGAGCAGGGAGGTTGGAGCAGATGAGCCGCTGTGGTCCCGTGCAGCCTGACTCATTCTGTGATTCACGGAATGGCAGAATTGTAGAATCACAGAATCGCAGAGTCACAGCACGGTTCGGGCTGGGAGACTCCGCAATGTCTCTGGGCAATCTGTACAAGAGTGTGGTCACCCACAGAGTGAAGTTCTTCCTCATATTCAGGTAGAACTTTCTGTGCGTCATCCTGTCGCTGTGATTGGGATCCGAGATCAGCTCAGATGTCCAGCAGAATCCAGCTTCCCTGTCAGTAAATTCTTAATTGTCCCTGAAAATCTCGGGTGAGCGCAGGACCTTCCCGGTGGTTTTACACGTAGACAGACACGTTGGGAAAATGGGACAGAGTTCCTCCAGCAGGACACGGTGGCATCCGAGCCCCAAGCCCGCAGTGCCCGGGCGAGTGGAGAACCTCTGGGCATCCCACATCCCTCCCCAGGAGCTCTGAGCTGCGGGAGAATGTTCACCGGCTGTGCCCCTCCACTTCTTAGGACGTGCATTAAGATGTAGTTCACCATCTTAGTAGAAAAGACAAACCTTCAGAGGTTCAATAACTCAAGGAGTAATAAGAGAATATCATCATCTTGTGCTTCATCTCAATAATTCACACCCTCTTGGCATTTTTGTCTTTGCAAATTAATTATTGAGGGTTTAAGTTCCCAGTTTCTGCATTCATTTTTCACAAAAGCAACTTCGAAGTTTTAGGTTTTTTCTTCGCTATTACATATTTAGGAATCTTGCTGCTCCTGCACAAAAAATAACTCATCTTTCTTTTTTACCAAGCTGAAAAGGTTCATACATCTTCAACCACAAAATCTAATTGTATAAATTTTTTATTCATTTTGTACAAAGACAACAAAAATACACTTCCCAATGATTTATTGAGGTAGAAGAGTGGGAGCATTTTTAAGTAATTATTAATGTTTAAATGCTTACTGAAAACTATTTCAGGATGCTGGATTAGTCAGAGAGGTCATTTTCCATCATAATTATATATGATCAGGATGGACAACCATGTGGAACTTCCCAGCTGGGAATCCTGCTCTAACTAAATGTAAATAATGCAAATTTATGGGATCTTGGCGTCCTTGTTAATGTGAGTCTATTAGGATGGCACAGTGCCTCATCATAATGTGGCTGGATCTTTGCCCTGCTGCAGCAATGATGCCAATTAGTTATTTGTTGGTTATGGCCTGTGGGACACCTTGCTCTGGCTCACACCTGTTCGTTGCATGTGCCAGAAAGGAATCCATGCACACAGGAAGAAAAGTCACAATAAGGATGTCTATAACATTACCTGTCTAACATATTAAACAAATCAACATTTTAAAAACAAATCTTCAGTTGTTCGTTTTAGACAGAATTGCAAATAATTCCCTTCTGGTTCTGTATTTTAATTTAAAAGTTAAAAATAACTTTCATTTCTTCAAATCAAAAGCCATTTGGGAGTTAATAGGACGTTTTATTTGTGAAGAGATTGCGTTTGGTTGGTTCTGGCTCATTTCCTTCTCTGTTTAATCCCAGTTTAGTATTTTGGACTCAAAATGTCTTTGCAATATTTTTGAAACAAAAGAACAGTGAGGTTTCATATTAACAGAATAGGAAAAATACTCCTCATTTTACTGATTCTCCCATATTTTTTCCATTTAAACATGTCAGTGAATGTGACCTGAATCTGCAGACCAGCCTGAGTGACCTGATTTTTCTTTTCCATATGAGCTAGTTTTCTGAACTTTTTTTTTCCTCAGCTTTAAATAAAAGTGAACAAATCATGAGAGGCTTGGCAGGGAAAAGGAGTACAGATGAATGAGGCAGAGCGTGGTGTGGTGCTACATCTATGCTCATGATGTTTATCTCCAGAAATCTTCTGTCACATCAAAAAAAGACAGAAGAGTAATTAATAAAGGCTCATAAAGGGGATGATTCTTAGGTTATCTACACTGACTAGCACAGAGCAGGCACCACAGAGTCTGTGTAGCTCATGTGCTGATACTCAGCTAATGCAGTTCTTCTTTGCAGTTCCAGATATTTCCTTTCCCTGGCTTCCACCTTGGGTTTTTTCCATATAAAAATGGTCTCAGCGTGCTCTTCTGATTCAGAAGGTAGCTGGAATGATACTGTCAGGAAAAGTTCCATTCTTCTCTAGCTGGTTTAAAGGGACTTTGGTAAGGCAGAACACAGTCTACTGGAACTCACTCCATGTTTTCTGGAATGACAAATTCCTCTGCAACATTTTTATGACTGCTTAGCACACAGCTACAGCAATAATTCCTGGAGCTGGAAGAGGGATATGCAGACTGAAGCTGTGAGGTTAAAACCTCTTTATTCCAAACAGAATAGAAAATGCTAAATAGTAGAAGTAATTCTGCTGAGCAGGAGAATTTCCTCTTCAAAATGAAATACTTAATCATTTGAATCCCTATTAAATTTGACCATTTGGCAAAGTCAGTGCCACACATAGCCCAGCTGATCACCTGCTTCCACTGTTTCCAAGGCAGAACTGCATCACTAATGCCATCAAACAAGTCTATCACTGCATCCTGTCATTTGTCATTCCACTCACACTGTACACACAGCCTTCCCTCTCAGTATTTGTGCTCTGTACGAGACGGAGGAAATGGCTTTGGTTGTTCTGCATGTGAATCTGTCACACACCTTCTGTTAGTGACCCACTTCTAATGGTATTCACAGACAAGTTCTGGGCTTTACACTGGAATACTAATGTTTGGCAACTGGCAGTGTGCAGTCAGGCAGGAGGGAGGCACAGGGCTGTGGCATGTGGTGCTGTACCTGCACAGAATGTCAGTAATGACAAGTAATTAACAGGCTGCACATCATCACCCTGGCTGCTGCCTGTTTCCCCAACTCCATGTGTGTGACAGCATTCTTTTCTGCAAGACTCACCAAAAAAAACCAAAAAACAACCACCACTAACACCCCAGTGTAATACAACTAAAGAATACCAGTTATAAGCAAAATAAAAAATACAGGTAACAAAGTCCCACGGAGCCAGCAAGATGTGCTGGGCAAAGCTTTGACTAAGATCAACCCATTACTCTTTATAGGATGAAGCATCCTTTTGTTCAGCAAAGTTCAAGATCCCTATCCCAGCCCTGCCAGGCTGGCAATACACCCTGTTTGCACAGCACAGGAGTACAGCCGCAGAGTACAGCTCCCCATCAGCACCCCCAAGCTCCAGGGAAATGGTGAGAAACAAAGGATTTTCCAAAAGAACACAGGAGAATTAGCAAATCTGGGACCTTGACACAATCTAGGCAAAATTTCTCATCATCTGGATCTAGCGAGGTCTGCTGTGTGAGAATCACAGAATATTCTGAGTTGGAAGGGACCCACAAGGATCATCAAGTCCAACTCTTAAGTGAATGTCCCACATGGGGAGTAAACCCACAGCCTTGGGGTTATCAGCACCATGCTCTGACCAGCTGAACTCATCTCAGGGTCAAGAAGGTCCGTTTTAGACATTTGTGTAATTAATAAAAATATTCATAGTTACATAAGGACTTTTTACAGGAAGGTTGTAAACTGTCATGCTTCAAGGCACAAACTAAACAGTGACTTAAGGAGGATTAAGAAGAACTTTCTTACTAGCAGGTTTTTTCCAGTAAAGTATACTATACTATATATTATTCCAGTACCTCTTCACTGGAAACTACTACTATTAGTCTGTTTTAGGGACAGACTGATGAAGTAAACAAGCAGACATAGGAATGGCAATTACTAGATCTAGATATAACAAAATTCCAGTCATAACTGGATATGATTTGCTTCCCAATAATTATTTTCCTTCTTTGTATATCATGAAGGACAGGTATCCTTGTTTGCAGTGATGCAGTATGTGAAAGGGACAGCTTTGCACTGCTCTAACCTTGTTCTAGGTATCATATTTACATCTGATGAGGAAGTAGAAGATAAAAAAATGAAAATATGTAGTAGAAGTTAAAAATTATGGTTGTGAAGTATCAGGAGAGCTTAGTACAATAGCTAAGTTAACAGCACTTCTTAGCTACAAAAGCTCATCAAACACATTAGAGCTTTAAATAGAGGAAGAGACCAGTGAATGTGTAGCTCTCTGTCAGTTTGGGCTTGACTGTACAGCAATTGCCACAGTAGGGCTGCTACCCCTGTGTGTGAACAGAGGACAAATTACATACACACAAAAATACGTATATTTGTGTGTATTCCTGAATGGTCCAAAGAGAGAAGCACATTAGGAAGGGGGAGAGATTGGCCAGCAGGAGTAGATTTATATCCTAACTGTTGTCACCCTCTCTTTGGCACCCAAACAAAGATGAGCTTTAAGAAGGGCCAAGGGGAGGATTACACATGGTTCCACTGTTACTTATGGAAACGCCTCCCAAATAGAAGCTGACAAATACAAAACAGCAGCCGTGGAAAACCAACAGGTGTGCTGGGAAGGCTGGCACTGGTATACTTCAAGAAACTTAAGGTGTCTGTGTTGAAAGAGAACAGTCAGAGAGGGCCTAGATAACTGAGAAAGGATTTGGAAGCAAAAACAAGTCTTGGTTTATACAACATAGAGCAGAGCCATTTGAGGGGTGCAGAGAGAGAGATGACAATATAAACAAAGGTACTGGGCAAAAACCCACCTTTTTCCTGAGCGTTGTGGTCAATTTTCTAACCACAGAGTCATCACAGGACAATGAGTCAAGCTATCTAGGACTAATATGGCATGTATGGGAGTCATTCATCAGAGACAACGTGTCCTCCTTAACATTCATCCCTGCAGTGATACCAACAGGAAAAGCTCAGCAGTGACTCATCTCGTGGTTTCCAGTCACTGCCTTCTAATATGTTGACCAGAATGATCTCACTGTTACCTTGTGCTTGCATTATTTGTTTTCTCTACAGACCTGTCAGCTCTTCATTTTGATTACAAGGTGTTCAACATAACAATTAAAAAAAAAACCATGGAATGTCAACACAGTGGGGCACAGAGGCTGGCAGCTCTGACTGAAAGTTGTGCCAGTCCTACTCTCACGTGTGTCTCTCTCAGTGTGATTCCACCCTTTTCAGCAACAAAACTCTTCTTCAGCTGTGCTATAGACTGAAACTGAGCCACACAGAAATACTGGAGGCAAGGGGAGCACTAAATTTCTTTTTGCTGTATCACTTTCCTCATCTGGTTGGGTGCACAATCCCATGTGAGTTGTGCCAGGACAATGGAGGGAAAGGGGCAGTACAGGATCAAGGCACAGAGGGGACTGTGGGACGTGGCCATCCAGAATCCAGTAATGGCACCAAGTACTTTAAAACACTACATCACAACTTGAGGCAGGGACATCTAAGCATTATCTCTATTCAAATAATGATTATCCATAATACAAGTGTAAATTTAAAAAAATGTATTGCTATTCCCCTAAGAGAAAATTCATAATTCATAAGTGATTGTAGAAAATTCAATCAAATATTAATGGTCTAAATTCAAAACATGATTGCAGCTGGTTATTTCTGGAGTATAGGTCAAACTGGACACAGATTTTCTTTGTCACTTGTGAAAGTTGCCTTCACACCAGTCAGGAGCTACCCAAATCCTTCTTTGTAGAAAAACTGATATAGTTGTTAGTGGTTCAAGGAACCCCACAGTAACAGACTAGCAGAATGTGAAAGGCAAATGAAAGACTAGGGCAAAGGAAGAGCATTCTGTTATGCTTTTAAGAGGTGCTTTCAACTCAGTAATAAACTGAAATAAGTAGGTTTTTGTCCCCTTTAATTTTGAAAAGCCTAACATGGGGCTTAAAATGACATTTTTACAATTCTAATTTTGTTGGTTTGGGTTGTGATTCCTTTTTAAACCTACCATTCATTAGAATATCTGCTTTTTCACCCACCACTGACTCACTCTCTTCATTATATAAAATTACTGGTGCTTTTGTCATTCCTGTGCCCTGTTGGAGAACTAGCTCAGCAACATTTGTGTACTCAAATAAAACAAATAAGCCTTACTTTGTTCTGTGATGTATTCCTTACACCAAGAAAAAAAAAAAAAAAGGAGAAATCCTATCAATGAACTGAAACAAATCACACCTCAGCTTCAGCAGCATTAAGATTTGACCTCAGCTGTTTTTCTCCAGAGTCAGAAGTGCCAGACTGAGTCCATCTGGAGTGTCTCCCCTGGCATTCAGCTTGACTTGTGACATGATACATTCAACCAGGACCTGTGAAGACAAACTCTTAAGTTCTAAAGTCGAACGTAATGAAAGTGCAGGTTATATACCTCACTGATCATCAAATAACATGTTCTTGTTGCAACTTTAAATGCAGTTCTGCATTTAAAGGAGCTTCACTAAATTAGATAACAACCTGTCCTCCTAATTACGTTTTTTGTTACAGTTAACAAGAAAAAAACTTCCAACCTCTGAGCGTGCAGACTCACGCTGAGACATGAGGAACAAACAGATTAATTTCATTAGCAGACGTTGCCATATCTAATAAAGCTGTAACAGGCCAAATGCTCTAATTTACACTCCTGAAACTCAGTCTCCCTCTAGTCACACTGTTATTACACTTTCAGGGTGCCAAGAAGGGAAATGGATCTGGCAATTGTCACTGGTTGGAAGCACAAACAATTTTTCCCTTAACCGCATTGGCTTTGCAGAGTTACCAAGAATATAAAAGCATGAAAGCTTGCTGCAGTCATTAAAGAGACCTGACTCACAAAGCAGGAATCACTCTGTTGAGTTACAAGATGTCAGTTCACATAGTTACTAAACTGATTGCCAGAAGCTGGGAAATTAGAAACTATATTTTTTAAACATTTTTTCCCTAATTTTCTGCCAGTGGCTCATGCTAGAAGGAAATTGCTCAGGATGATGACTCTTGAGACCTAGTGTAGCAGTGTTGTGGGTTTGGAATGGATGCATGAGTTTGCTAACACCATTGGCCACTATCAATTAGATCATCAGACGATAATGATGTATTGTTGCGGTGCCTGAATTGTTGTCTGTGGCAATACCTCAACATCATCCATGCTTTCACTCTAGCATCTGAAGAGATGAAAGAAGTTGCAGGGTACTGATATGAGAGTTAAAATGAAATGGCAATAGGAGTCTTTAAAGTACAAGAATATCACCAAGTGCTTGAAAATAAGTTACATTTTAACGGATGAAGATAAATGACCCCTGAAAGTATGGGAAGAGGTAAGAAAATTCATCTAACAAATTTCCCAGTATAAGACATCAGACAAAACAATTGGCAGAGAATACTTTTAGAAAAGAAGACTCGAGATTCACTTCTCAGGAGATCGTGTATAGCCAACATCACTAAAAGCTCCTTAGCCTGAGCCTGCTTACATGTACTGCTAACCAAAGCCAAGTCTGGGAAATCACAAACATATGACAATTTTCCTTCCTGCTGCTAGAAACTCTGCCTAATCTCCCAGCAAGCAGTCCCATTTGGCTCATACTCAAAGCCTGAAAGCAATCCCAGTTTCCTATAGCTTAATATAATTTGTATGCCAATTCAGTGAGCAGAGGCATTACAAGAACCTCCTGGCATGCTGACACCTCACTAGTGTCCATGTGTTTCTCACAAACCAAGCAGGAAGGAACAAGAGCATGGACTATTTCTGTGCTTTTCACCAGGCTAGCCAGCCCCTCCACTGCTCACAGGGTTGGAAGCCAATGTTCATATTATACCTTGGTCTTTATTTTGTCTGACTACACAGATCTGAGTGCTGAGCAGCACGCACAAATCCTTTACTTTGCAAAGCAGCAAGGAGCCCCATGAATTTCAGCCAACACTAGATCAAGCCACATGAGGTGAAAGCATGGGTAATAAGCCATTAGATTTACTTCATTTTCTCCTATAGTTACTTTATGCCTTTTTAAACTTGCCTTAATTAAATTTATTCTCTAAACTTGCCTTAATTAAATTCATTCTGGAACATGAAAATTGCTCCGTTTCCACTGATCTGGAAAAGACTCTTTTTAGGCCAGCAAGACTTTCACCTTGAGGCATTTACTAGAGCTAGAATAGGAATCAAGTAGGAATCAGTGCTTACAGCTTGTAGAGATTGTTTTATTATCACGCTCATGCCTTTGCACACTGAGAATCATATCACACTTCCACTGTGCCAATGTTTGTATTTTCAAAAAAAAAAAGGTTAGTAGATAATGGCCTCAGAGTATTATCTGACAAATCAGTGTTCTATTTAAAACACAATACCAACAGATGCTGCTTTCCTTATGCATATAAATAATTGCAAGGTACTGAGGGGTGCTGCTCTTTACACTACAGTAAGACAATCTGTGAAAATGAGTGCAACAATTTATCATCACCATGTCTACCTTAACCAATGGTTTATGTTTAGATGCAAATGCTCTTTGCAGAAAGCAGGTCTCCCAATGAAATCCCATCAGGAGCCACTATCAGTGGTACAATCAACCATTTCTTGTAGTGCTTGTGAGACTGGTTGTAAGGTACATATGAGACAGGTAGAGCAACCAGGGTGAACAGCAGCAGGTTTTGAAGAGATCTTGTGAAGAGAGAGCAAAGAACTGGGAATCAGGAGATATGGACTATCTTACAGGGAAAGTAGTAAAATTACTGTGTAACAAGGCAAGCCATTAGTCAAAATTAAGCCAGTCAGGCTGAAATAAGAATCATTTAATGTCTTGAATTTACTGAAGCCTGAATAAGTGGTGAAAGCTCCATGAAACTTTTGTAGAAATTAATTTAATAATTAATAATACAAGGAATCATGGAAAAATCAGGCAGGAGGGGTTAATGGCATTTGAAATACAGGAGAGCTATTGTTTTTCTAATTCTAACCCGTGTTTGTACTTTCCTCTTTATCATGTCGACGTTTGCAAGCAATAAAAGGGCATTATGTGCTGGTCATTGCATCTGCTTTTGAGATAAATCTGTGTTAGCATTCCAAAGGGTCAAGGAACTCTTCCAGGGCAAACAAATTCTGGAGCTCTCATGCCAGATGGTGTGTATATAAAGTGGAAAATGGGAAAAGCAATTTACTGTGTTCCTGTTCCAGGGAGAAGTATCACCCAGAAGAAAAGCTAAAGAGGTGAGAAATTACTGAGAAATTGAAAAGATAGTTTTCTTTTTCTGTATAAATTGTTCTTTATATCTGGAAAGTCTAGGTACATAGAAGAACTGCAGTGCTTATTCAGACAAAATTATTCCAAAAAATTAACAGGAATATTTAACGAAAGAAGGAAGGGTTAAATTAATAACATGTACAAAGAATAATGCATTGATTTATGTAACAAGTTCTAGATTTATCTTTATAGGTGACTAATGTATAGCCTGTGTTTAGAGAAATTTTAGTCATAAAGATAAAATGTTTTTCTCTTGCATTTTTGACCAAACTCTACAAAAGAGGCAGAAAATAACAGATCAGATTCTTAAATATAAATTAGCATAACTTCAACAAAGGCAAGTATTCAATGTAATTTATCCAGCTCAGTTGGTGAACACTACTATCTCACTTGCAGCTGTATTTAATGTGTAATTTACAAATGTGCAAAAAAACTCTTCCGGTTTTAGAACTAATCAATATTTTCCTCAAATCTAATGAAACATACAAATGTCTCTTGGAAGGTTTAAAAAATAATTCAGCTCAGTGGAAGAAATTTAAAATAATTTTCTTAAATTCTGAAAATGATAACATGTTTTCACACATAGCCTGAATTATTGACTTTTATCACTTGCCACCAAACCTCAGAAATAATAAACAGAAGGGTAAGTGTTCAGTTATAAACAAATAGGAAGGGAGAATGTGTCTTAGTATTTCTGTGTGCATCTTTGCTGAGCATATTTCATTTGATTATATATGTAGTATTTTAAATGCAGTCCTTCCTTTTAATGTTATGGGTTCTCCTAGACATCGAGGGTGTAAACAAAGACTTCTCTCCATACAGGAAAAAGAGCTGAAGAGCAATGCTGAGGTTTGCTATCACCCTCCTTGCTGTCATAACATCATCCACCTGCCAAAAATATGGATGTCTGGAAGGGGACACCCAAAAACTGAAGCCAAGTCCTGAGCCAAGTATGCAAGAGTGCACTCTCTACTCTAAATGTAAGAGTGGTTTAATTTTTTCCAAATACAGTCAAGAAGTACAGCATTGTACACACTAATTGTTTTGGCAGTTCCCCTAATTTCTCAAAAATATATAAGATATATATACATTGTATTTGAAAAGCCTCCTTCATTGGCATTTTGCTGCATGCAAACCAAGAGTAAGATTCTGGGTCTTAACAAAGTCAGCTATAAAACTCTCATTGACTTCATTTATTTTCTTTTCAAAATTATGATGCAGTTTGCCTTTCTTGTAGTTCCATCTCCTAAAAATGTTTACAGCAAAGATTATTTTGGTTTATTGTAATTAAGTATAAGAATTAATTGTAGCAGACACCAAATGGGAAAATTTGAAATCAAAATTCTACTGTGAGCAATGTACAGTACTTATTAAAATTCTTTTTTTTTTTTTTTATGTTTGGTAGTTTTCAAAGTTAGTATCCCTCGGGATCTGGCATGTGGCAGAACATTGGTAAAATTCTTGTGACTCTCTGGACACAACTTGACAAAGCACTATTTATGCCAGTCTGCCTCACCTGGCATTTACACTGCCACTTTCACATCCAAAATTGTTAGAGCTTGAGTCCATCTTCTAGTTACTACTGAGAAATTTTATCACATTATGGTTCAAACCAGATTCATCTTACATTTTGTGTCTTCCAAATACAGTGTTAAAAAGGAACACTTATTGCAAGATCTTTGTTTTATTCCCAACAGCTTCCTGTTGCTATGCAGACTTCACAGAGCAATTGGCTCATTCCCCAGTGATTAAAGTAAGCAACAGCTACTGGAACAGATGTGGGCAGCTCAGTACATCGTAAGTCAGCTTTGATGTTTTCTGTGTCCTGCTTCCACAGGTCTGGGCTGGGGCAGCCACCAGCTGCTGATGGACATTAGGTTACCCTAGAGATTATGTCACCCAGCCTAGTTCCCATCACCTTTTCTCTATACCTGACCAACCTCTGACTCTTCTTCTCCTGTCACACAAGCCCAAAAATCCCTAAGTGTATGCTATTTCTGCCATTTTTTCAAGACAGGGTTATGTTTTTTCAAATTTACTTTCAGTATAGAACCAGATCTAGCAATGCAAACCAGTCATAAACTCAGTAGGTGACAACCACCCTGCACCTCTGTAGCTCTCCAACCATCACCCACCAGTGAGAGTGATCTGCAATGATAGACACCAGGCTTCTTCCTTTATTTAGAAAGCACATCAACTAGATTATTAAATCTCACGAAAAAAAAACCCAGGAGTCCAGAAATGAAACGGCTGAAAATTTGGAATAAAAATTCTTGCAGTCCTGTGGGTTTTGTAACCATGAAAAATGGCTCCTTAATTAAGATTTTTTTTTACCCCGTTAGATGTTAACGCTGTGAAACATGGCAAGTTATAGAAATAAAGGGATGAAAGTACAAAACAATTAAGCAAAAACAGATGTGAAAAAGTAACAGCTCTTGCCTGCCACTCCCAGGAGAGCAGCACAGTATGCGATTTTAAGTAATTTCAGCTGGGCTGTGGGAAAAATCTAAATATTAGTGAAACCATGAGGCTACAGCACAGACAAAGTTTTATACTATAGTTTTAAACTACATTTTATTATTGCCTGGAATCGTTGTTGCCATGAAATCTCAAGGCCTCAAAAGTTTACAGAAAGCTTACACAAATAGGGCTGAAATATGCATGGAAACATTTGTGCTGTAGCTGGCTGTGGTAATTGCACAGTCAGAGCCTGTACACAATGCCAGAGGAATGAGTTTCAAACTTAGGCATTAACAGGGCCAAAGGATGCTTTTCTGTGTTTTTCTCCTTATCCGTAGTATTGCATCCACATCAAAGCAGGCCTAGAAAACTGAGGCTGTAGCCTTGATGCTCAGAAACAGGCTTATTTGTGGCTTTTCTCATCCACCACAGCTGTGAAGATTTCACAAAGAAAATCGAGTGCTTTTACCGGTGCTCTCCACATGCTGCTCGCTGGATCCATCCCAATGACACTGCTGCTATTCAGGCTGTTCCATTGTGTCAAAGCTTTTGTGATGACTGGTAGGTTCAGCTTTTTAATTAAAGTATTTTTATTTCATTTTAATATGCCCGTGATTCAGTGGTGTTACACCGCCTTTTCTCTTGTTCTGCTTCTGAATTTCTCGTTTGCTGTCTCTGCTTTTCCTTCTGCTAAGCTACTGCCCCCAAAATAATAATGACAATAATAATGACATGGGCTGTGAATGCAGGATGGGGACACTAAGATGAGTTTAGTGACTCGGGGACAGCACTGCCCTGCTCTGGGGGAGAATGCAGTGCAGTGGCATCATGACAGAGGAGCTCCTGCCACACTGACAGGTACTGACAGCAGCAAGGGCCTGCCCACCCTTTGAAAAGTCCATGTCTGTAAAGTAGCATTTATGCAATTAGCATTTTCAATCTGAATACTTGATCATTATATGATACATTTGTTTTGTATGTATAAAATGCACTACAAAATCAGGAAAGACGTCAACTCATGTGGGATTTCAACTAATTGTTACAAATTAGCTTCATTCCTTAATTTTTCACCCTTGACCTTATCCCTTCTATCATCACACTCTCTAAATCTCCTCTAAAAGCCTGAATATAAGAGCCAATTGCAGCCGACTAATGCTAAAATTATTAATAGCAATGAGCAGCATAATAGCATTGAATTTTTTTTCCCAAAACACAGCATCAGAGAATCACATTATTTTCTGTGTGCAAGGCACATGTTGGACAGCCCAGCACCCATCTCTCCTTAGTCTTGGGGCAGCAGAATTATATCCATGTAGGGTACTGAGATTTTTCCACTGGTACCTTTCCAGCATATATCTCTCCCTCCCTCTCTCTCTCTCCTTTCCCTCCCTGTTTTGAGATGTTAGATCTTAAAAACATCACCATGGGATACATAAACTCAGTCAGCACGTTATGAATGTTGTGCCCAGTCACAGGAGGAACTTGTCTGGATGTGTGTGTGAAGCACAAACACCCCAGGCTCTGTTCACACTATAGGATTATAAGTGCTAGCTTTCCATGAAAGTAATGGACTGTAAATGTCTGGATCCCTTAGGCCGCTCTAAAAATCATGGAAAGCCATTACGATACTTCTAAAAATGTTATAAAAGAGCTTTACTTAAAAGTACAGAAAATACAGAACTTGGTAGGGTTCTCTTGGGCTGATCTCTGCCCTGCTTCCCTAGGGCTTACACAACTAGAATATTATTGACATGTAGATCCATTTCCATTCCCTCCAAGGGGAAAATCATGTATGCAGTGCAGAATTTTGGTACGATTTGTCTTCAAATATGTCTCCATTGCTTTGTGGCAGTGAAGGAAAGAAGAAGCATAGCTTGGATTTGTAATGGAAACAAGTGAGAAAGGCTGATGTATTTCTTAGCTTTCTTAGATGTTTCTCTAGCAATGAATTTTATTTTTGTGTCAGGAAACTACATGTGCCTCAGGAACAGATTTGTCATGTGCAGTCTTCCTTGCTAAGTTTTTTGTAATCTTCTAAACTGAATCCAGATTATTGACCTCCTTGAAGATAAAGACTGAGACCTTGAATTTCCCTCAGTGCTCTGAATCTTAAAGCTCAGAACCAATTACCAATTATTGCATTAGGATATTAAAGCACTGGAGTTGCCAGTGAGCTCTAGAAGACATCTAATGGGCAAAATAATAGAATACCATTATCTAAAACAAATGTGTCCCAAAACAAGTAGCATGAAAAGTCTTTACTAAACTATTATATCAAGTGCATGTGTAAAGATAAAAGAAAATGTGTGCTGTAAATTTAGTTTTCATCTATTAACTAGTTTAAGCCAGCTTTATTGTATATGAGATTTATACCAAAGTGTAGATCATAGGTCAGTATTACGTAGCAAAATCCTCAGTGGTCCCTGGACACTTCCAGAACCTGCAGGTAAACAGTAGTTTTAACTTTTGTTGCTGCAAAGTATGGTGGGGGGATTGAGAGCTGCTGCCCAGGAAAACTGACCCTTTTCCAGTATAGAGTCTGCTGGCAGAGAGAGGATCTGCTCTAAACAAGTCCTGAGCAATGATCCATTGCTCCTGTTGGCGTCACAGATGCCTGGCCTGAATCGAAAATGTACTGATGGCCCATTGCCCTGCATGCTGGTCTGTGTGCCTGCCTAATGCCAGTGTCAAACCCATTCCCTCACCCTGCTTAAGGCCTCAGGCTAGAAAAGAGCCTGGACAGAATTCCCACTCTTTCTGGTGATTTAAAGTAACATTTTTTTTCACGTTCTATTCACTGGAGGGCCTTTAGCATGCTGTAGCACTGCTGGTGATGTGACCTACTTTCTCTACATACTGTGAGTGTGCCTGCTGCATACTGTATGTCTTTGTGGCCAGAAATGTGCAGAGTGTTCTGAATGAGCAGTGACTTAATTTAAAAGAAATTCATCTGAGTAGCTCGGGGCTTTCCTTTTCTTCCTATTGTTTTAAGATTCCTTGTTCTCACTAGTCCTTAAACTATTGCTTTTGAAAGAGCCCAATGAACAAGTCATTTTCACATTCACCTGTGACAGGGCCCTGTGTCCTATAAAAGAGAAAGAGCCAATTATAAAAAATAAGGGAAAAAGGCTTTAAAATAAAAATATCCTTCTCATTATACATAGGGAACTAATATGTTCAGGGATGATCTTTTAAGTATTTATGTTTGTCACATTTAGTTAATGTTTGAAGAAACAACTTATGGGTTTCTTGACTGCAGAAATTAGACTTTTCACAAATCATGACTTTTCATAATCTTGACTTCATAATTACTTCCATTGGGATAAAGAAAAACTCCTAGCAATGGAATTATACCTTGTCACCTGCTTATAGAACAAACCACAGTCAGGTAATAATTGTGATTAGGAAACATGTCATCTTGACAAGTCAATAAATAATGGTGAATAAAAAGATAAACACTTTAATTAATATATTTTATTAATGTTCCTGAGGAAACCAGATGTATACCATGAATATTAATTTCTCAAATTTTAGCCTCTATTTCCAGCAGAGGCCTCTGACAGCAGATTCGGGGATGAACCATTGAGAGTACATATCTCCTGACCCTGAGCTGTTTACTTCAGGCCCTGGTTATCTTCCATCTGTTATTGCTTTCTTCCTCCAAAAAGCCCAGAAAACCAGTGTGAAGATACTGCAGATATGCATCTTCTGACCTTTCTGCATCTGCACATCTACTGCAATGGCCAGTTCTCGTTGTTCTTCTGACCACATGACAATCCACATATTTAATTTTAAAATGTAATGCTGCAGCCCTTGTGATATCAAAATAGTTTTGAAACATGACCCTGAAGATTAAAAATGACAAACAGAAAATCTATCCAAAGGCACTAATTATAAATACCATGCTAAACATTAACTTTCTGGAAGCTGTGCCTCATTGTTTTGGCACTCTCAGTTACTGGTATGAATAGTCCTACAAACCAATGAAACTAAATTTAAGTAGATGTTAACTGATTTGCAGAAAGTAGTCCTTAAGAAAGGTAGGAGCCAAAAAGTACAACATAAAAGAGAAGTGGAAGGGAGGAAATGTTGTAGGATAATAGTAAGTTGTGAGATCTCTCATCATGTCGACCAGCCAGAACTCTACTCATTCTGGGCCATTTATAGGTTTTTTCCTACATTACCACTTACAAATTAAAAATAACTTAAAATTTAAGATTTTAGACATATACACTACAGGACTCTTATCTTTCCTTTTCTTTTTAACTTCTTTGAAAATGTAATTCTGAGGCTGACAGCCTGTTAGTTTATATTACTTTGGTTTCTGTGGAATTTCCTTATTTCAGTGCACATTCTTCATAGCAACTCCCCTGCCTGGGAAATATAATTCCTCTTGTCCCATATTAATTCATAAATACAAACTTTCCCCACATTTCCTTCAAGTGACAGTTCACCCTTAGCACACCTGTGCTCTGTTATGATACTGAACAGCAGCATTCATGAAACTCCCTCCCTGCCTCCCAGGATTTCCTCCACTCATCATAACATCAGATAACCAAGCAGAAAACACCCAAAACAAGATCCCTTTGCTAAGCCTGTCAGTATAAAAGGTAGTGACTGAACTGTTTAGTTTTCATGGGAATTTAGGTTTTCCTGGGCAGCTTGGAGTTTATGAACATGTCAAGCTAAGATAATGTGCACATTGCTTGAAGATCTGTTGCTAAGCTGCACTGTAATCACACCACGTTACTAACAGAGCCCCTGGACATCTCTTTGAGTTGAATCTGAGTCCAATGAAAAATGTGAGAGAAGTAACTTTCTCTTCCACACTAATCTCCATGAAGGTATGAAGCCTGCAAAGATGATTCCATATGTGTTCATAACTGGCTGACAGACTGGGACTGGGATGAAAGAGGAGAAAACCACTGTAAGAATAAATGCATTCCATACCGTGAGGTAAGAAAACCTGATCAACTGAAGCAGAAAATATGGCATTAGGAGTTCTGGGTTTTTTTCCCTGAATACATGGGAGTAAAATGCCATCAGTGAATTATTTTTATTTCAGCAGTTTCAAGCCATTCCTACATCAGACTTTTTAACATTCATTTTTATGTACAGCACTCACTCTAGGTAGATATACATTTAATTAATCACTATTCATTCAACTTGTGAAACAAAAGTTGAAGAAACACTGATATTTTAACCCAGTGGGATTTAGAAAGTAAAAGATAAATGAACTTTGTCCATACAGAGACACTAAGATGCATTTCATAAGGTTCCTTACACAATATGGGGCTCTACACACCTCTGTCTTTTTAAACTGGAATGTGAATTCCCAAACCACTGGGGAATTTTTAAGGTTTTCTTGCCTATTGGGTATCTTTGCCCTTTTCTCTATTTTACCTTGTCCTTCTCTATCCCATCTTTCTGAGAATGTTTAATGGTTGGGAAAACTAATTTTATGAGCAAAAGTGTATAAAATGAGAACTGACAAGACTTACATAAGCAAGGTTGCCTGGAACCTGATCTACAGACCTTTCCAGAGTCAGGTAGGATTTTTGTAGTGACTCAAGTTTAGCATCAGAGTGATATAATACAGTTCAAAAATGTATTTGAAGATTTTTAACAATTGAACTTCACTAAGTCCCTAAAAAACTGGCCAAATTGAAGAAGTAAACAAAATTTAGGTGATGTGCTTAGGGACTGGTAGTAAGCCTTGCAGATTCATTATCTTGAATTCAGTTCAAGTGCATGTACTTCCAGAAGTCAGTTCAGCAACTGATATAAGTGGAAGACACAGTCCAGTTAGTGCTGGATTGCTGTCTGCCTTGCAAAAGTGACACTAATCAGCAGACTCAGGAAGGTGGCCAAAAACAAATGGGCTGTGGAAACTTACAGCTTAGTTTCCCAGATGTGCTAAATCATCAGTAGTTCCAGATGAAGCGAAAAACAAAATTATAATCTCCGTAAATAATCTCCAGTCTCTGTTCAAGCTGTCCCTGTTTCAGAGATAGGAGGCTTTTAACCTTGAGTTCCCTTGCACTTATTTCTTAAAGAAAATATACCATCTGCAGGGAAAAACATGCAGCAAATTCCGAGCTCTTATCATTTGAAGCCAGGCACAGCTATTCCTTAACTAAGTTGAACCACACCCTAAACTACCCATGTTTTTCACCAAAAATAGGCTTGCATGGTAAGTAATCATAAAGATGAAATTTCTGCAAAGAAATTAAAAGCCACGCATTTCCCGTATGAAGATTACATGATATACAAACACTAGACTGCGTTGGGTTGGACTCAGCTCATGGAAGGGTTCTCACAGTCAGAGCACTGTAGACAGTTACTTTTTTCACACAGAGGAGCTATCAGCAGTTCTACATGTGACATATGCAAGTGGTTCTAAGGCCCATTTGGGACAACTGCTGAATAAAGAACAAATGCTGAATGTTAAGGATGCACAACTGACCATGGCCAGTTTTCGCCTTGTCATTATTCTCCCAGCTGGGTGTTCCCCAAGCAATGTTAATGCAGAGACTAGGATATTTTCCAAGAAGCTAAAGAGTCACAATTATTTGCAGTAATTTAGGAACATGTTGGGGAAACAGGCTGTGTGCTCCATGTGTTTGCTGCAGCATTCTGATTATCTTCTGATCTTTAAGCAGAATTAGGAGGACGGTAGAAATAAAATTACCAATTTAGGAAGTAGAAAAGCACAAACACATTACAGAACCTGTGGGACACAAGTATACATGTCTCTTGCATAAAGACCTAAACAAACCCATGTGACAGGCTTTAATACTTTCTGGAATGATTAGCTAAAAGCAGGTAGAAATTCACAACTGCATAGGAGCTGGAAGAAAATATCTAATGCTACTTAAAATCACAGTAATAGTGGGAAAGAAAGAGCTAAGATCTGAGAACACAGAGGAAAGTGCCTGCCCTGAGAATACAAAGAAAGAACTAGGTGGAGGAGCTTTTTTTTTTTTTTTTTTCACACAAAGCAACTTCCATGCAGAATTATCCCAACACAAAGGCAGGGCACTGCTCTGAGATTCACAGTGCCAGATCTTTGTATGAGCTGGTAATGGTGGTAAACCAGCAGAGCATCCAGGAATTACAACACTAAGATAAACACTGTAGGAATCAGCATCATGGGCAAGGACTACTTGTGCTATTACAGATAAAACAAAGCTTCCATCAGAGAGTTGCTGGTGATGTGGTCAAGGTGAATCAGTCAGCAACAGAGCCCACTGGTGCTGCTGCCTGGCCCACAGTTTCAGTTACTAACACTCCTTAATTTCCAAGGCTTCTACTCCTGCACCACTCCCATCTCCAATCTCATTCTTAGCTTTGCTTCTGGGAGTACCTAAAGTTTCCTTTTCGGAAACAGAAAAGATTGAACTTCAACCACAAACACGTGGAAGAAATGCAGACAAGATAAAGTGTACATATTGCCTGCTTTGTGTCTGGACATGATAACTCTTAAGCTAATATTCTTTAGACAAACTCAAGCTGAGCAGGCAGAAGATAGTCAGAATGTGAGCTCAGCAAACAAGCAGTCTCTTTGTTGTGTGGTTGACAGATCCTATGACACAGGACTTACAAAATGCTGTAGTACCAAGAACAGAACAGCTTCACTTGATAAGGATACAAGAAGCTGCAAATTGCAGTTTCTTGAGCCAGAAAGGCCATTGCCCCACTGGAAAAAGCACTTTGGAAGCTTGACAAAAACTTACTTTCTTCAAGCAGTTGCTAAATTCTGTCTCTTCTCTTTGCCTGTGAGGTCCTGCCTGGCCATGAGGTACATTGCAGCAGGCACAATGAGATCCCCCAGAGCTGTGACTCCACTGGGCTGTCTCTGGCCTGTAAATAAAAAGATTCCCGTATTCAAAGCACTGTCTGGCACTTTCAGCACTACTCAGATTTCAAGGCATGTCAGAGTGTCCTGACATGCTACAAGTTGGAAAGGCTCTCACACACAGCTTTAACTGTCAGCCCCAGAGAGCTGCTGGGCTGTCAGCCCCAGGGTGGAAACAAAGGGCAGCTGTTGATCCCTGCATTTTGTGTAACCACTTGCTTTCAAAACAGGCAAATTACTTTTGCCAGTTGTGGGACTGGGTAGCATTTTCAGACATCTCAGAAGAGATGAAGCATAGCACACAAGAAGACAGTAAATTACTCCAGACAATGTTTTTATATCCTGGTACCAATTTTTAGAAAGTGATAAATGTTTATCAATTTGATGCAAACTGATGTTAACTCAATTCTATTTAAATGTAATTGAGGCATTTCTTATTTGACACACAGATGTATGCAAATGGGACTGACATGTGCCAGAGCATGTGGGGGAAGTCATTTAAGGTGAGCGAATCCTCCTGCCTCTGCTTGCAAATGAACAAGAAGGACTCGATTGCAATCAAGTATCTCCTCTCCAAAAGCTCAGAGGAAAGCTCAAGCAGCAGCAGCAGCAGCAGCAGTGAGGAGCATGCCTGCCAAAATAAACTCCTGAAGTTTGAGAAACTAAAGCAAAAGGAAGGTGAACAGACAAGATAAATGCTAGTGGATGTATGTCAGTACAAGAGAAATCATCGTGGAGGCTGGGCTCGGGGCATCATGCCAGCCTGCTTTATCCCTTCCTTTCTAGAATATAATAAATCAATGGCTGGTTCTATTAATCTTTCTCTGATGTTTTTGCATCTGCATCACAAAGCTCCAGACAGGCTAGCACAGGTGTAATCTTGTGACTTGAACTGAAAAGCCATAAGCCTGAAGGAAACATGTAGGGGTTGACTTTCAAAGAGAAGAGGCACAGGCAGCCCCTGCTGACTTAAGGTGGAACAGTGAGAGCTGGAGACCTCTGGAAGGTCATGTCTGCCAGTAATGCACCAAATCTTCAACGCAAACACTTCATTAGCACAAGCACACAGCACTCCTGTCACGAGTTAGTCTGTGCCTGGGTCTGCTCAGATAAAGAAGAAATCTTCAGGCAGAAATAGGTCAGGGAGCCTGGCTACTAACCACTGAAAATGTATTTATTTTGAATCCTAAAAACAGGGCTTTATGGTGTACTACATAAATCCCTGGATCCAAATATTGTCAGTACACAGCATGCACAGTCTGTTGCACAGGGCTTTTACCTTCAACAAAATAGCAGTAGAAAAGTCTCCTACAACATCAGTTTAAAGCATAATTTTGAGTGAAATTATTCCCACTGAATTATTCCAAACATAATGATATCTGAGAAACCAAAGTGTCAGGGACAGCCTCAGTCAGGTTTCTCCCATCAGTAATTCTGTTTCCCAGCATCACTGTTACAGTCAAACAGGAAACAAAATCTGCACCATCCCCAGAGGGACTTGTCAGATAAAGATGAATGAAATCCTCCTTTCAGTTATGCATCCATACTCCCTCTGACATCACTGCAGAGTGGACAGGTCTGTACCACTCTGTACAGGCTTTTGCAGTGCTATCACCACAGAAACCATGAGAAGCATTGAAGTTGGGGGTCACATTATCAAATTGTGAAAATCAGCATCATCTTGGTGCTTCCAAAGGACCTGGTTGCCTTACAGCATTTAAGGATCCGTTCCACAGTTAAAACAATGACTTGGCACATCCTGTTTAACTGGGAGAATCTTAAAAATCTAACACACTTTCTTCACTGAGCTGTTTATTTATTGGAATGGTTTCACACAGCTGCAATAGTAATGCTAAACCCATTAGGTCATGCTCTGCTTCCAACCAGCTTCTCAGTACACTTAACAATGGACTAATTCCTACCAGCATTGAATTGTTTTCAGAATGATACTTTGCCACATCTGTAGTTTGTGCAAACTCAATTTGTCAGTTCTACTGTTAGAAAAGAAAGAACAAGAATTTAGTCTTCTGTAAAAGTCTGACAGTCCTTTCTCTCTCTATTTCATTAACTCTGTTCTTTCCTGTCCTTTATTGCACCTGAATCAGAGCAGAAATTTTCCTGCATTTTATTTTGCTATGCTCAAAATTCAAGAATTAATTATCCCCTCTCACTGCCGTAACACCAACTTTTTCTGTATCACTATGGACAAACATTTTCTTCATGCTTTTTGTTAAGTATAGCACAATTGTTTCTGCCTGTGTCTCTGCTCTTTTTCTTCTCATTCCACTTTTTTCTCTTTGCTCTGACTAAATTACTCTTGAAACCATTCTCAACAAACAATTCCTCCATGCTTAGTTTCAGGATGACCCATAAGACTGGTTGTTGCATGCTTTTGAAGAACATTGGGTCCTACAGCAAGATGAAGGACCAAGAAAAACCATTTTGCTCCTATTAATAACTTTCCCACTGACTCGTGATGCACCTTGAGCAAACCATTTAACTCTTTTGTGACCCAAATAATTTTGCAGAGCTACCATATTTCCTCTAGGTCATCTCTTTTCTAGGACAAAAATTCAAGAGCTTCTCAGTTGTCCTTATGGGGCAGTTTTCCACTCCACAGCTCCCTGGTCCCAGAACTGTGAACAGTGATCTGAGCTCTCAGGCTCATTGCTTTGCACTCGCTTGTGTAACAAAAACCTCATGTGAATATCCCAATCTTCTTAAGCCACTGTTTGCTCTGTCTAGTTGCTTTATATACACAGTAATTTACACCCTAACAACCTGTGTGATACTCAGAAATTAGTGGATATTTCACATTTACAGAAAGACTAGGATAACTCAGGTAAAGCAAAATGAAAAATAACACAAATGGCTAAAAAACAGATCACATCAATACCCCGTGAAGGTAATCAGGGAAAAGAAAGATCCAAGTTACTGGTAGCAGCAGACATCCCCAGCTAATGCTGCCTGATTAGGCAAAATTTGTCTCTATGCATCACAGCCCAAAAAGCACATGTCCTGCCTCTGGAGCCACACTGGCCCAGACCACTGAAATGCCTCCATATTTAATGACACTAGACTTGACTAAGATCTTTATTAAAATGTCACAATGGTAGTCAAATGCTTTGGGAAATAGGTTGGGAAATATGTTCCTACACCAATCCCCGGAAACAGATTTAAAACCCTTATCAATAAATTAAACTGGACTTATCAACAAGACAGTGTTGATAAAAATTAAAATTATTGCCAATTATTGACTTATTTACAACCTGGCTACGAATCAACTTTTGTACTGTGCTACTTGGGCCTGGTGTCACGTTAACCAGCTGAGCTGGGTCATCCTGATTGCTGTTTATTTAATTTTCCTTCCTTAAACATTGGCAGAATACTGTGGGTCTTCTGAAATGTCACTGACATGCCAGGATTTCTTACAAATGAGACTTCTCATGACAGATGTGTTAGTATATGTTATCTTAGCCTACTGCTTTAAAATTATGAATATTACTTATGATGATGATGAACCTCATCCTTAATTACTTGCAGACTGAAAAGGATGCTGTCATATTTCTGTAATACAAATGCTTCATCCAGCATATATTGCAATACTAAGTATTATTAACAAAACCTGCCCACTGTTCCTTGTGCCATTGCAAGGCTTTCTTCCTCAGGCCACAATTTCCTGTAGTACCTTTAGAGTCTCCATTCTATTTTTATGGTTCATAAATCTCCATGGATATTGATTGCCATAGAGTCTTTCTTTTAAAAAAATAATAAACATCAGTAATTATGACATTTTCAACTTCTGTTGCATTTTTCATGTGCAGGTTTCACTCAAAACATTTTATAAATATTAATTAATCTTCAAAATACACCTGAGAGGAAAATAAGCAGTGAGAAGCAAACTCTGTCAGTGGGAGAGAGTCAAAAAGAGACTTATCTGATCACTGCAAGTATTGCAGAACTAGGACTAGCACAGACAAGTTCTGTTGCAGAGTCTTTTTTCACATTGCAAATGGAGCTGCACTTTGTAAGATAAACCTCAGAAAAAGTTATTACATTAAATTATCATGCAAAAGTTACTATACAAAAATTATAGGATCACAGAATTGTTCAGGTTTGAAAAGACCTTTAAGATCATTGAGTCTGATGCTCCAGGTTTTTATGAAATAAAATAGTGCAAAAAGCCTGAGCATCCAAAAACCAAAACAAATTATTAAATAATGCATTTCCATGGACTTTGAACGATAATGAAATTACACAAAAAAATTATTGCACTATATAAGACAAATAATGTCAAACAGGCTAACTTGCCTTGCTGAGAGACAACCAGCCCAAAGAGAAAGTAAAAGCTATAGATTAGATCTGGCTTTTTAAGATTTCAATATAATTTGATATAATATTCTGATAAGCAACTGGAGAAAACCAAAGTGCAAATGAAATCACTGTAATATTTGCTTTAAAATATATTAAAAGATTACTATGAGTATGTTGCTGTTAAACTCAAACAGATCTTCTGTTAGTAATCCCTAAGGATCTGTTCTCTTCCAGTCAACCCTTATGTTTTCCTAAACAATGAAATAGAGATTTTGCAAGCACTCTGAAGAACAAGATTAGAATAAAAATGATCTTTCTATCCAAAGAACTAGACCAAGCCTCCAAAGGTGAAATGCTAAAAGGGGAGATGAAAAATGCTCGCACCGAGGAAAGGCAAATGATTGGAAAAAAAATTATCCAGAAAAGTACATGACAAAGCAACAGCAGAGCAGCCAAGGAGCTGGGATGTGTAGCAGCAACCTATGCCATTTACAGCTGAAATGTTACACTGTGGAAGAAGGTTTCATCTTTTAAGGCTTCAGTGTATGCAGAGCCCTGGAAGTCCTGGCTCACCAAGCGAGCAGATGCAGGACCTACAGGCATCCTACTAACAGTTACTCAGAGCTGGTGGCATATCTCACATTCCACTGAGGCGCTGCTTCTGGAATGACCCCACTGCATCACACAGGCTCTGGAATGTGGTGGGTATCAGGCAGAGTTTAACTCTACCCATCTTTCCAATTAATCAGCTCACAAGCTCTGTCAACACCAGTGCAATATGTTATAGGAGAACAAACATGCTCTCGGTATATATCTAATGACTATATAATTTAAAAGGAATTAAATTAGCTGAATTTATGCACATTTTCTGGTTATTTTCCTTCCTCTTTTTCTGTTCCAAAGGTTTGCATAACTTGGAATTACTTTTAAAAATGCCACAAGCTTCAGACAGCTCATGTCTATTGTATGTTTGCTCTATTTTATTATCCAAGGAAACATTGAGATTTAGACAAGAAGAGTTAAGTAAATAGTCCAAAAATCATTAGGGTTTGGATTACAATTTGAAACATTGCCAAACTTTACTAAGAGCAAGACTGAATTCCCCCATGCCTGAAGACTGATAATTCTCAAGCACAACTCATTTTTCCTTTTGGCAAAGAAAAAACCCTGCACCTTTGATACAGTCACCTAAGAGAGCAGATCTAATTCAGTGTGAAGCTGCAGGTCAGCTCCAAACTACAGTGAAAAAAGACCCAAGCAATGAAATCAATCATCTGCTTCAAATAAGTGTGAGGACACAGTTAGGATCAGACCTCAACAATCTGGCAGCTTTCAACATCTCCAAGATAAAGCTGCAGTGATTCCCTGCTACTGAGATTTATCTTCACAGAGAAATGAGGGAGGAAAGTCTCTCTCCTAAAAGCATATCTCTCCTGCCTCTGTTTTGATCACCAACTGCTATCCGAGTCCTAGAATTCTTTTGGCCTCCTTCCTTGGAAATGCAGTGAGGTCTCTGTGGAGTTCACCTTGGTTCCCCTCTCAGACAGCTGTGACTAATTCAATGTTCAAGCTCTTGAGTTAATTCTCTCATTAGATCACTTTCCTTCTTCATGGAATAATTATTCCCACAGGAGAAATGAGAAAGACTAAAACAATATTGTGCTAGTATCTGACACACTGCATCCAGGATGTTTATTTTAAATCAAATTGCCTGGAATTGATCCAGACCTATGGCTTAAACACAAGAATCTTCTAAGTGGTGGGGAACTGTAGCCATGCATGTTACACAACATTCCCCGTTTCACTGGAATTCCTCCAAACTTCCTGCTAGGTAAGTATATCTAGAACACAAACCTCTCCAAACAAGTAGGTCAGGTGACACAATTCTTTCATTGCTGGGGCATCCTTTAGGACTGAAAAAGGGGTTTTTTCCTTGTTTTATTATTTTTTATGACAAGGAGAGGAGAGGAGAGGAGAGGAGAG
>VXAX01000422.1:525758-541946 GCA_013399835.1 Leptocoma aspasia | reverse complement strand
GAGAGGAGAGGAGAGGAGAGCTTAGCTTTACAGTTTCCCAAGCCCTGTATTGTGCGGCTGCCTGTGCAGAAAGACTGTCTTTGGGGATCCCTCTTGCTCTCTGTGTTTGGGTCAATTTCAGTTCAGACCTCTATCCCACACACACATACATACATATGCATCAAGATTCATTAACCCTCCCAGGAATGAAGGTAATAGCTCTTGAGCCTGGCCCAAACCTGTCGAGAGTGTTCTCGTGCCTGGCTTGAGTCTGGAAAATGTGTTATCTCCCTGTGAAGCACAACCCAGTGAGGTAGGAAACATTTAGACCCTGAAGGGAAGCTTCTTTATCCACTGAAGCTTATGTATCACGTGAAAGCATAAGCTGACAACAGGTTTATGCAGGTATCTAATTAGAATATAGTGTCTGTAGCTCATTAGTGGCTTTTGGCTGAGTAGACAAACAAAATAAGCAGTTGTGATTATCATCATTGGGGTGATAATGGGGAAGACCAATGCTGTCTTTGAGAAATACCTTACAAGTAGCCAGGGAGCTTCTTCTCTCCTCCAGGCTGAAGAATGTGAAGTCCAGCCTGCTTTGTCTTATCCCTTCAAGGGGCTGCACAACAGCATCCACCAACTGTGCACCCACAGACTACTGATCTGCATCGTTACTTTGAGCATGCAATGGCATCCAGAGTAAATGGGACATCTGGGAAAAACCTAGACCTTAACAGACAAGGTGTCTTGGAAGTGTAAGAGAAGCAGCTTAGCACACTGTAGATGCCTGTACTCCTCATTAGCTCTTAGTAGCTCTGCACTTCTGCAATTTTGGCTTTCCTGGGAGAAGTTTGAGTTCAAATCCTCATGGAATTTAGGGAAGTGGAGCAAAAATGGTTGTATCCTATGAAGATTTTGTGACCTCTACACCAAAACACAAACTAAGCTCCTTTCCATTTGGATGAGGCTGTAGAACATCTCTCCTCTAAAAGATCCAGTGTGTTACAATACAAGTAGCAACTATAGTGGGTAATTAGTAACAAAAATGGCAACTGCCTGTACCATTGGAAGGTTATAGCAGATGCCTTAGCACAGGAGGCAACGTGCAGAGATGCAGTTTGTGACAGGAAGTGAAGATTTCAAACCCACTAAACTGGGGGAGGAATTAGACCTGGCACATTCTGGTTGCAATGGAAAGTGGCTCCCTATCACAAAAGATCCCATGGGATTTGATGTACCTACAAATAGTCAAGGCCTGAGTTTCATGTCTCCTCTGCAACAGGGAATTTTAGCAGCCAAGTATGGTAAGGGGTTTTAAGTCAAAATGGTCCCCAAAACTGCAGGTGTAATGGACAGGTTCTGACAAGAAGCAGTCAGGCAAAATTGCACATTCAAATGAATTATTACTCTTTTTAGGTTTTGGGGTGGGTGTTTGGGTTTTTTTGGGTTTGGTTTTTTTTTGGGTTTTTTTTTTTCAAGACTAAGAGCTCTCCATCTATATCGAGTTCAGGAAAAAAAAAAAAGACAAGCAAATCATACTGTAAGAGAGGAGAGGTTCAGCATCGGCACAGGCAACACCTTTCAGCCTCCCAATTTTGTTAATGTTCCCATACGTCACCGGGCAGTCCCGGTTTTATTAATGTTTCAATACATCTCCCTGCGGTAATAGCGGCACCTGCAGGATTCGGGAAAAGCAGCACAGACACCTCCCTCGGCTCCGCAGAACATCATCCAGGCATCTGGAAAGGTTTTCCCGAGAACCCTTCAGCCACGGAAATCTGAGCAGCCATGGGCCTCTGTGGGACAGGGGTTTTTCAAGAGAAAATCTGGATAGTTTTTTGTGAGAATCTTCTCACTGTTTTGGCAGGGTGGCAGCAGCACTTCTGAGCAGGTGTGGGCAGTGGGACATGTTGAGGAGCACAGGGCATGCCTTTTTTTGTCATCTGTCCTACATGACAGTCAGCATTCAGCTGGCTTATCAGCAAATATATTTTTAAAAGTCCATTATATTAAAATTGAAGACATTTTTAATTCCTTCACTACAGTGACTGCTATTCTTGGTGTTGGTTAATCAAAAGGCCTCCTCATCACACAGTGCAATTTCACATTGTCAAAGGTACTTTCAGACTTATTCCTGAAAGCCTACAGCACATTTTGGGAGATTCACAATAGTACATGGGAGCATTAGCTCCATGCTGTACAGCTCCTGTGTGGCCACAGAAGACACCCGCTGAAGAAGTGCTCTTTGCTGGGGACAGAACCATGAACACAGCACAGGCCATTGGGGCACAATGAGCTCTCTCAGCAATGCTATTTTGTGTCCATAAATTTGGTGCTATGGTGTGAAATTGTAGTGCTCGCCAAGAGTCTGACAGCTGACATCAGGCAGCCAGTGAGCCACTGGCATTTAGGAGAATTCTAAGCCTTTTACTCACAGGCCACTTCCGATGAATAAAATGTCAGTGCAAGAGGGGTCTGGTTTCTTTTACCAATGTGTCAAAGAAAGGAAAAGTTTGATGCATTTATTAGCCAAGCTTAAAATTTATAGAGTTATATCAGCATGCATCCAACTGTGTACTTGCAGAAATTTTCTCTCTAGATCTATATTTCCTATGGGTATTTTTTGAAGACCAACTTGAAATGTAATTAGAATGTAATGCTGATGAAGAGAGAAACCAACAGCCCCCCGAGGGTATCATGATTCAGATTCTTTCCAGAAGTACATTTAAAAGTTATTACAATGAAATGCAGACTCATGAGAAAAGCCTGAGGGGCCATGACCATTGTAACTGTGAGCAGACATGTTTTTCTTTCCCATCTCACAGTAAATAGATATGGAAGCCTTCCAAGTGCCTCTCTGATCACTTTTTGCTCTGGCTGGATGCTATGCTCCTGGAACAGTTGTGGAAAATTCCGGACAGATGTTTTTCTCTCAGAATTAGTACCAGCTCTGCTGGACCTGGTGACTGCGTGTATTTAACTTAGTACGTGATGTTCATCCCCCATCAGTGCCCAGGCATGCCATGACTCAGGGAATTACACAGACTAAGATGGAAGCACACTCTGCCTCAGGACCAGTGCTGACCCCAGTGACCCACATGGTGCTGCTGCAGGACACTGATGAAATGTCTGTGCTGGAATGAAGAGGAAGGCACACACATGGGCATGACACTATGGACAAAGGGGGTGCTGGGCTGGGTCTGCCTGTCACGCTCCTGGAACAGTTGTGGAAAGCTCAGGAGGGATGCTTTTCTCTCAGATCAGTGTCAGCTCTGCCAGTCCTGGTGATCATGTGCGTTTACCTCAATACGTGATGCTTATCCCCTGTCAACACTGGTCTGCTGCCACAGTCCCAAGCAGTGTCCCTGCCTCCCATCTCTGTGGTTCCCTGGGCTGATGGCAACTGCAATTTCTCCCCAGCACAGCCATTTTCTCACAAGCACAGACTGAGGTGGACAGGGACCCAGTTTGCAAGAGCATGACTAGGACTGAGGGACAGAGGTTGTGAAGGCAGTTACTAAGTGAATAACCTATTCTGGGACCAGTTTTAACCACAAACAAGCTCTTTGCAGAGCAGAGAGTGAGCCCAGAGTGGCCAGAAGTGTCTGTAGGGGTGCATAGCATCTCCTCACTTTAAAATGGACATTGATGTGCTGGAGCATGCCGAGGGAAGGCAACAAGGCTAGAAAACATGTCTTATGAGGGGCGGCTGAGGCAGCAGGGGTTGTTCAGTCTCAAGGAGGCTCGAGGGGGCCTCACTGGTCTCTACAGCTCCCTGTAGAGACCAGTGTAGAGAAGGATGTTATAGTCAGGTGGGGGTCAGTCTCTTTTACTGTGCCTGCAGTGAGAGGACCAGAGGAAATAGCCTTAAGCTAAGACAGGTGAGACTCAGATTAGATGTTAGAAAAAAAAATTCACTGTTCAGGCGGTCAGGCAGTGGAACAGGTTGTCCAGGGAAGCGGTGGAGTCACCACCCCTGGAGGTGTTTAAGAGGCATCCGGATCTGGCACTGGGTGATGTGGTTTAGCACTTTAGGGGTTACAGGGGCAGGGTGGACCGTTGGAATGCAATAATCTTCAAGGTCTCTTCCAACCTTGATGATTCCGCGATTCCTGTGGGGCCTCACGGGGCCAGGTGCCCAGGCAAAGGAGTGGACAAGGAGTGGACAGAGGTACCAGAACCAGTGCCGCTGTCAGGGCACGGTGCTCGGCACGCAGAGTGCCCGGCACACACGGAGCCCTCAGAAAGCACGGAGCCCTCAGAAAGCACGGAGCCTCCACAGCGCCCTCAGCACCGCCCGCCCCGGTGCCCGCCCCGTCCCGGCAGAGCCGCCTCAGCGGGGAGCGCGCGCCCCCCGCGCACGCGCCCGGGCGGGCGGAGCGGGGCGCGTGCGCGGCGCGACACCGGCGCCGCGGGGTGCGGGTGCCGCGGCAGCGATGGCGGCGACTGCCGGGACGGGCAANAACGTCCAGGAGCTCATCGTCGCCGCGGACATGCTGCAGCTCACCGAGGTGGTGGAGCTCTGCTGCGAGTTCCTCAAGGGCCAGATCGACCCGCTGAACTGCATCGGCCTCTTCCAGTTCTCCGAGCAGATCGCCTGTCACGACTTGATGGAGTTCACCGAGAGCTACATCCACGCGCACTTCCTGGAGGTGCAGAGCGGGGAGGAGTTCCTGGCGCTCACCAAGGAGCAGCTCGTGAAGATCCTGCGGAGCGAGGACCTGAGCATCGAGGACGAGTACCAGGTTTTCACAGCAGCCATGCAATGGATTCTGAAGGATGTGGGGAAAAGAAAGAAATATGTCGTAGAAGTGCTGGAGCCTGTTCGATTCCCTCTGCTACCAGCACAAAGGCTGTTAAAATACATAGAAAGTAAGTGAAAGAAGGAATATCACATGCATGTATGTGAGCAAACCATGTGTTGCTCAGAGTTACTGGGCTTTCGTGGACTATTTTTTACATTAATAGCATGATGAGTGAAAATATTTATAGTAAACAAGCTCTATTTTTTAAAAAATAAGCACAGCTTCCTTTAAAAACATGCTTTTGAAAACACCTTGTAAAAGTAGCCAACATTGATTTGTCTGCTGTTTTAGGAGAAGTTAGTAATTTCTCTACAACTGAATTGCTTACAGTTTGTTACTTTTCACTGTGCTTTTTCAAAATTCTGCTCATTTTATTCTTATTCTGCTTATGTTACTCTTGAAGGTATTCCAGATTTCAGTCTTCGGGTGGCCCTGCAAACTCTGTTGAAAGAATATTGTGAAGTCTCTAAGTCTCCCAAAGAGAACAAGGTCAGCAGTTTTCTGCAGGCTTCTAAAGGTCGTCCCCGGAGGAAAGCCAGGAAGTACCTTTATGCAGTAGGTTAGAATGTGGCTGTTTGAACCTTATAAAACAAATGAAATAGTATCTCAGAATGCAGTACTGAAGGAGATACTCAAGGATTTTTTAAAAATCAAAATATATAAAGATACCAAAATGTTTCATCATGGCTGAGTTACCATGTTAGCAGCTTTGATTAGAATTGCACAGGAGTCCAGCATTCACATTTCTTGTCATTGTGACATGGCATTCAAAGCCCAGATTTTCTGTTCAAAAACAATTTGCCTTGGGTGGAAAGCTGCAAATCAGCAGAGGATTTACCTGGGGTTCACTGCTGGAATGGTGTATGCAAATCCACTGCATGTTTTGTTCTAATGGCTGAAGTTTCTCTGTGCAGAATACTTTGGTTCATATGATGGGATATTTGAAATTCCAAGTTTTCAGCAAAGCTGCAGCTTTATGTTGGAAGGGAACATGTTTGTTTCACCCTGTGGGCAGTAGCACCAGCTTGGAGAGCAAAGGCTGTTGGGTGATCCTTGTATTTTACTGAAAACATGAATTCTAATATTTGTAGTGTTGTGGCATCAGCTCAGCACAATTTCCATGACCCTCAAGGCAACCATTCTTCCTTGTATGCTGGAGAAACGAAGCTACTTGGAAAAATCCAATTCCTTCTAAAAGTGGCTAATGGCTGTTACTGTAATATTTTTAATGGCTTAGATATAGGAGCATGAGGATGAACAGGAAGCTCTTATTTGGCCTTTCCACTTGCTTTCCAGGTGGGTACACCCGACTGCAAGGAGGACGCTGGAGTGACAGCAGAGCCCTCAGCTGTGTGGAGCGATTTGACACCTTCAGCCACTACTGGACCACAGTGTCCTCTCTCCACCAGGCCCGGAGCGGGCTGGGGGTGGCTGTGGTGGGAGGAATGGTCTATGCCATTGGAGGTAACAGCTGAAATAAGCTTTCTTTCTTACATGAATGCTAGAGAACTCATGTATGGAGACTTTCAAAATTATTCTTCGTTTAAGTGGTTCTGAGGATAATACAATTTTTAGGTGTAATAACAAAGGAATTTGGATTCCTTGATTATCTACTGTCACTGCTCTGTGAATGCCTGTTAGGGATCCTGTACTGGCCAGTTTTTACTAAGCTGCTGTCCCCTCATGGTGTAGCTACTCACAGGTTACCATATAGATGTGTGCAGATACACTCAGAGATGTTGGCTATTCTGGGGGCTTTATGTGTACCTCCACCAATGGAATTTCTTTTCTCACAGTCTAGGGGAAGCCACAGTGTAAAAGGCAGTAGCACAGGACAGACCACTTGTGCACTGCCTGCCTGGAAAGGCTCATTATGTCTGTTTGCACAGGGATGTGATGAGTAACTCTACCAGCCCATCATAAAAGAATGCCTATATAGACTGGTTTTGTCACTGCAGAGTTCATTCTTTGGTCTTGAAAACCCAGTCAGTTGTGCTGAGGAGTAAAACATGCAGCACTGTGGTTGTTTATCTCTCTGATGTTTTCAGTAACATTTCAGGGAAATACTGAGGAAAGTGGTTCCTAGTGATGATTCAGTTCTGGGTATAAATGAAGCTTTTGCTAAGTTGGCTATTTGGCCAAAAGATAAATCTTGTATCCAAATGTTGCCTGTCCTGGAAGAAGTTGAAGAATGATTCCATACCTGCAGTGCAAAACATTGCATTTCCCCTGACTCTTCTTGGTTTTATTATGCAGGTGAGGACAACTCAATGATTTTCGACTGTACTGAATGTTATGATCCTGTAACTAAGCAATGGACAACTGTGGCTTCCATGAACCATCCCCGCTGTGCACTGGGAGTGTGCACATGCTATGGTGCCATCTATGCTTTGGGTAAGTTGTGGGGTTTTTCTAGGTGAAGTTAAAAATGTTAATTCATAGAACTTGTAAATTGATTTGATCTTAAATATTACATCTTGGTGATGCAAATTCACAAACTTAAGTTTGAAAAACAGCTGTGTCCATAAGTATTTACATATATACTAAATCTCTGTGGATTATTGTTATTGTTTATTATTGTTTGTTATTTATTATTGTTATTGTTTAGTTATGGTTATTATTGTTGTTATTGTTTAATTATAACTTATTTCCATTGTAGACTGACTGCATTCATGCTGATTTCAGAATTTGTCCTGGAACTCTATGTATAAACACTGTATGTCTAAAAATGCNTTTGTTATTTATTATTGTTATTGTTTAGTTATGGTTATTATTGTTGTTATTGTTTAATTATAACTTATTTCCATTGTAGACTGACTGCATTCATGCTGATTTCAGAATTTGTCCTGGAACTCTATGTATAAACACTGTATGTCTAAAAATGCAGCTAATACACAACTTTGTGCCATTAAATTCCTTCCTGTGTTTGCTGTTATTTGCAGGAGGCTGGGTTGGAGCAGAGATTGGCAACACAATTGAAAGATTTGATCCTGAAGAGAATAGCTGGGATGTGGTGGGAAGCATGGCTAAGCCCCGTTACTGCTTTGGGTGTTGTGAAATGCAAGGTGAATATTGTTAAGTTTATATCCCTAAATAGTTCCAACAGCCATTGGATTTTGAAGCTTTATGTCTGAGTCATTAATTCTTACCTTTGTCTTGTACTGAGCTGTCAGTCACACACGCTTATGCCTCGCTTGTTTGTTGTTCTAATACTCTATTTTTAAATCTGCAGAATTCAAAGACTATAAAGTTCTCTCTTGTCTTCTGCCTTATATCTCATAAAAAATTTTTACATGGCTGCCAGTATGGTTATGCAGCTAGTCTTTTAGCAGTTGATTGTTCTTTCTGATACTGCTTTTATTTATCTTCCATATTTGGGTTTGCATGTTTTTCTTTGTGACAGTCTGAAGACTTGCCACAGGTTATTTCAAGACAGACACGTCTAAATACTAGATCAATAAATGTGCTAACTAAGTATTTGATCCTAGCCAGGTCAGCAGTTGCAACCTTCTGAACTCCTTCTCCTGCACTTAATTACGTTTTGCTTTCCTCAGAGTTTCTAGTGCTCAAGCCTCAAGCTGCTCATGCAAAAAAGCTCTATGTATTCTACTACTGAGCAAAAGGAGGATTTTTCTGTCATTCTTTAACCATCTTAATGTCAGGCTGAAACTTGTGTTGTGGCAGTAATTTTCTGTCTGTTTTATGAAGCCTAAAAGAGGAGAAGCTCTGTTTCTGCAGGTTTGATTTATGTCATTGGTGGTATCAGCAGTGACGGAGTAGAGCTGCGTTCTGTTGAAGTCTACGACCCCATCTCTAAACGTTGGTCTGAGCTCGCTCCAATGGGCACCCGAAGAGCTTATCTTGGTGTAGCTGCTCTCAACGATTGTATCTATGCTGTGGGAGGCTGGAATGAATCCCAGGATGCACTTGCTAGTGTAGAAAGATACTCATTCGAAGAGGTATGGCAGAGTCCCTTCTTTTCATAAATGTAGATTGCATCAGCTTTGTGTAGGATGCTACAGAGCCTGCTTCCTTTCTTTAAAAAGAAAAAGCTGGAAATTCCATTCCCTTTTCACTACTGGCTGGGTATCTGGAGTGAAACAAAGCTTTGGTGATCTCAGGGTCTGTCCTAAGTAGTTGGCATGGTTTAACTATGCACAGATATACTGTAGTTTGGTAAGTACTTCTTAGGGTTAAGATGAGAGGTTAGATTCCCCCTCTGCAATAGAAAGCTCAATAATCTGGATAGAGAGAAAAAACTCATTGTAAAGGTAAGAGTTACCTTTTATTGCAAAATTTGAGGATCTTCTTCTGCATCAAAATGTAGTGCTGTTTTAGCATGACTAGAAGAAGATAAAAAATTTTTCCAGACTGTTATTGCTCATGATTTTATTATGCTCATTGGAAGAGTAGCTACTCTTAAAAGCAGAACATAATCTCATGTGCCATCTGTTTTGCTTTTCAAATTGAATCTAGTTTTCCTGTTTCCCCCACCTCAAACTGTACCGTGCTCTATTTTAGAGACTGACTGCATCTTGCAGTGACTGAAGAAAGGGAGGGGTGTTGTGTGCAGACAGTATGGGATCTGCTCTTTAGAGATTAACACAATTTGGACCCCTTGTGAAAGTGTTGTCATTCCTGTCTTGATAATCCTCTGGATACTGTACACATACCACATGTAAGCCTGGGAAGTGTATACACAGTGTTCTTTGCATATGTTTCAGTCTTTAAGCTTTAAAAGTTACTTTATCAGAATGGGGGCTTGCCCTAAAGCTATTTCTTCATCTTTCACCTTTTTGTTAGGAGAAGTGGCTTGAAGTAGCATCGATGAAGATCCCAAGAGCTGGTGTCTGTGTTGTGGCTGTGAATGGCCTTCTCTATGCCTCAGGAGGCCGAGCTCCCAGTCCTGATTTTGCTGCTCCAGTAACCTCTGACTCTGTTGAAGTTTATAACCCTCACATGGACAGTTGGACTGAAATTGCCAACATGATCACCAGCCGCTGCGAAGGAGGCGTAGCTGTGCTGTAAAACACAAAGAAGAAAACTCATTCAAGGAATGAGTAAATTATGTCTCCTCAGATTTCCTGCTTTGTTGGCCAGGAACCTCTTTTAACACAGGAGCTTCGGTGTAGAATTAGATCAGAGGGATTTTCCTGAGCAAAAGGAAAAGCCCTTCAAAGTAAATTGGCTTATCCAGTGTCTGTCTCAGGAAGTATTCTGTTAAGAGTAGGAATGCCTCTTATAACTGGATTAAGCTCACTGAAATAAATGGTGAATTTGCCCTGTAAAAATCTGAAGAAATAATTCCAACACATTAGATACATTAATCAGGTTATTACTGAGCTGGCACTTCAGCCAGACTTGCAATCTGGAAGTGGGTTACTGTCAACAGCAAGGAGTTAGCTGTAGGTAAGATCAGATGGGCGATTTGGATGGCATTAGTTCTTTTTCTGGCAGAAAACAAGGAAGAGGAGATAACAGACAGGAAAGACTTGGTGCCTCTGCTTATGACCTTGATGCATTTAAGCCTCTTTTCTGTTGCTGGACATGGTGGGCATTAAATATGAATTGGATCTTTACTTTCTGGCCACTGCACAAATTTGAATAGTGAGTGGATGAGAATTTCCCATTCTGGAAGGTTGTCCTCACATTTCTAACAATGCCATTCCCCTTCAGTGCTGGCTTTTCTTCTCAGTGGTGTCAGTGATGCTAGTAGAGCTCCTTTTTGTGTAAGCTCTGGTAAATTTTAAATGCAAATGCAATTTATTAGGTTGGCTGTTCTGTTTAGGACTGCTCTTAGTATAAAATACAGGGAAAAGCTTTTGCCCCCATATTTTTTTTCCCATAGTCAAGTGTGTTTTTACCCTGTGTGACACATGCTGAGACTTGGCATTGAATACTTGCTATTCTACAAGACACACTCCTTCACCTTCACTACATCTTGTATCCTGCCTCATCCAAATTTGAGCCAATAGAGCTTTCTGTGATATAATTAGCTGCATTTAGCATTGAAGTGATGTTATCAGTGCGCTCTTAAGGAGTGTGAATTTAACTCGGATACACTAAGTAAAACAATATTACAAAGAGTTTGGAGTTATTTTTAGATTCATTTAATTAACATATTTGAAGTTGCTTTTTGCACACTGTGGCTGCATTTTCAGCACAGCTGTGGATGATTTGGATGGAGTGAAGTGAGGCTGCTTGAATTTTGATAGACAGTGTTATTCTGGAACACCAAACCACAACTGGAATGTCACAAAACAGGAAGCCTGGCACTGTGTAGACAAAGGAGCATTTATGCTGTTTAGGTCAATATCCCTGAGTAAAATTAACCAATTATTACATGATAAATCCTCCAAGGTGAGTATTGCAGGTACCTTAATAATTGACATCCTACAATCTAACATAGGGTTAGGCTAAAACATGCTAGATGATGGAGAGTTTCTCTGATTGTTCCATAATCTTGTGTGTACTTTTACTTCAAAGAATTTCTTATGTGTCTGAATTAATGGTTTGCTTTTTTTCAATTACAAGCGTGTTTAAACTGTTTTTCATAATAAAATGCATTTTCACAACTGACTAGAATGCTCTTGAATAGGTTGCTTTCATAACTTAGTAAGCTTTATTACTGCCACTTTCATATAATAGGTAATTTTTTCTTTTTATTGGAAATTGTATTTCCAGTAGAACACTAGGGAAAGATTGGTTATAAATTTTGACTTTTTGAGTGGTGAAAGTAACACGCTTCTGCAGTAAAATACTCATGTATTTCTCTTCTGAATGTAAAATCACTCAGACTTCTTGGGAGTCTGACTGTCTTGCCAGCTCTATTCAGCCCTCTGTGGGATGAAATTACAGTTCATATTTCTTAGTCTTACTTCTTTATATTTCAGGATCCCTCTTGGAACCATTTGAGAAACGCTACCTTAGCTGTATTTTATTAGTTTGGGAACTACAGGTTTGCTTCTGATCCCTACCTGTAAACTTCCTGGTTTAATGGAGCTTGAGGGAATCTGCAGTTACCTTCTCCAGGTTTTGTAACTGATTCTGTCATGTTTGAATGAAACTTAGAAGCTGGCTGATTATCGTCTCTGATCCTCAGCACCTCTTTTACCTAATCAAGACAAAGAAAGGACTCTTCTCTGGACCCATCTTAAAAGATGCCATGTCTGAGTAAGAAGGAATAGAAAAACCATTTTCATTCACAAACTCAATTTTATTTTATTTATAAAATAAATATATTTATTTTATAAAGAAAAGCTCTGAAGTACATTGTTTAATAGGGTACTTTCATAGTTCAGCATAGAGCAATTGATACCCATAATTGCTTAATATGTTGTTTAACATACAAATGTTAACAGATTGCAAAAGGGAGAGGCTGATGTACAGAGCTGCTGTTTCAGCAACATCATACAAGATGGTTCCATCTCCAGGACAGGCAGATTTCTTAAACATCTGTTCTCTGTAGAATGAACAGGTAACAAATTTTAAGGGACAACATGTGCTTTATTTGGTGTAGAACAACAATGAAGAACAGTACTTTAACAGAACTATGAGGATTATCTGGTCCTAAGACCACATGTAGGTGTAATTTTCAGCTTTCTTCCTGCATCTTACACTGTACTTAAATACTTCTGATAAAAAGCTTACAGGGAATATGCCCACATACCATTTCATAGGTTTCTTGAGGTAGCTGACACAAAAAAAGAAAATCCATGGGACTTAGGTTATATCTTCCACTAAATGATGTGCTAGGAAGAATTAAGTACAGAGAGTATATGCTTCTGCAGTGGTGTCAGTAATAGACCCATCATGGAGGCTTTGCAGGCTACATACAAGCCCATTGGTACCTATCCAAATATACGGATTCTTAGGAGGGAGAAGACAGAAGCTACTTTCAGTCCCATTATCTGATCCCTTCGTGCCAGCACTTGAGTCCTGGTGTCATAGCATAAGTTAAAAGTCCTTTAATTCAGGAGTATGGCAGGTCTGTATGGCTGTGTTACATGCAGCTTCCTTTGCTGGGCAGCCCTAAATCCAAACAAAACCCAGGAACAGGCAGCCCAAATAGCCTTTTTAATTTCAGTAAGCCTGAGCAGGAATTTGACCTTCAGTCTCCTGTGGTCCTTGTCAGCCATACAAAGCTCCCTCTTCAGCTTTTCCCCACTCCAGCACAGCAGGTGAGTGACACATTTCAGGTGAGTGCTGACCTTGGCTTGCCACTGCAAATGAACCTCCCCTGTCCTTTCTTACCTGACACTGCACTGAGCACTTCCTCACACAGCATCCCTGGAAGTGTCCAGGCTGGATGGAGCTTTGAGCAACCTGATCTAGTGGAAGGTGTCCCTGTATACAGCAGATGATTGGAACAAGATGATCTTCAAGTCCCCTTCTGACCCAAACCATTCTGTGATTCTGTGATTTTCAGCACCTTCTCTGAGAATAGGAGTGAAACAGGAGTCTTGTTCCACAACACAGCAACTGAGTAGAATGTGCTTTTGCATAATTCTCTGCTGCTTTAAACACCAAACTAGAACTGCTTTCACCTTGTTACTGTTGTTTTCCCCACCTCAGAACATGATCACACATTACAGTCAAACCAGATGCTTTCATAGTTCAGCACAGAGTAATTCATACCCATGTCATTTTGAATCTCCATTCTAAATTCCTAGAGCAGCAACATGTCATTCAGGAGTGATTCTTTGTTCTACAGATAAGGTCAGACTCATGCTTGCCTTGGAAGCAATTGCTATTTACAATACTTCCCTCCTGAACTAGCTTCAAAATCAGTTGGAAAATCACTTTGCTTCAAGAATAAGCATCTTGATCCCTGCTGTCATATGACTTCTAAGCACAAATCAGTCTTCATTTCTCTTGGAACTCCATACAAATACCTTATTAGCAGATAATAGCTTTTCCTTATTGATTTATTAATTTGTGTTCTGCTGTATTTTTCTGTCATCACTTTGCTCCCTTTCTAAGAAAGCTTTCAGTGCTACAGTGGCCAACAGGGATAATACCATCACCACTGTTCCCACTACCCTCAGTACTTTAAACCACCTGGGGTAAGTAGAAAGAAGGGAAATGTCATAATGCAGTGCTATCCCTAAGGCCACCATGAGCATTGCTACTCCCTGAGTGACATCTTTGAAAAACAAGGCTTGCCAGGCAAGCAGAGGAGGAACTGTGCCATTAGCCAGGTTCAGCCAGTCTGGCTTGGCTGGGCTGTTTTCTGGGAGAGCAAACCCCCACCTCATTCCCCCCAGGAATGATGCTGTCACAGCACCATAGGTCACCTGAGCAAAGGCCAGCTCTGGGTAGTAGGTCCCCTGCATGGCCATGGCCAGTGGCACGGCCACAAATGGAATTAGCCCCCCAAGGCTTAAGTAAAGGGCTGGCTTGGGACAATCCTTCAGTGATCCCAGGCTTTCTTGAGATTCTGCCTCAGATTCTGCAGGGGTTTTCTTCTTGAAGACGGGGAGAGAGGTGTGAAAAGCCTGGAGCTTGGCTGTGTAAGGTGCTGCTGGTTTGAGGCTCAGAGATGCTGAGAGAGGACGTGCATGTCCCTGCAGCCGGAGGGCCAAGCAGGACCAAGCTCTCTTGTTCTTCCCGTGGAGCAGCAGACTGGGGCCAGTGAACTTCTGCAGCTGCAAGCACAAAACTTGTTCTGAACACTGCACAGTGCAGGCTTACAGATCTACAGATCTACAGATTACAGGTGCCTAAACTACCTCCTGAATATTGTACCAAGGGGTTTTCCAGGTCAGGTCACACCACAGCTGTCTTTGCTTTTGAATTTCAAGTGGTTTTAACCAAACTAATGAAGGCACCCAATGCAGCTGATGAAGAGCAACTGGGCTCTCCAGAGTGCACAAGCAAAGCTTACTCAGTGCCCTCCCTCCCCACACACGTGCATTCTCTAGGCACTTCTAAGATATATAAGTCCTTTTCAGAGTAAAATACAAAATAGTTTAGTATAGAAGCAGAATAAGGTCTGAAACCAGCTACTGTCCCCTCACTACTCCATCAAGAAGTGATAGGGAAAAAGACTTTGAGACAACAAAATTTGATTTTGTAAAAGAAATAGCTTTGCTTAAAAGTGCTATAGAAACAATGAACTATTCCAGAAAAGCTGAGTGACAAACTCCAACTTGGAAGCCACCTATTTTTTTCAAAGCTGCAGTCCTATCGTTTGCTATTTTGCTTTTAAATAAAATCAGAAAAAAAAAAAAAGCCTTCAGTAACTTACTTTGAAAGGTGTGTTGAAGCAGCATCGTTGTATGAGAGGAAACATATTTGCTTTGTCAATGCCCTAAAACAGAAAAATTCAGAAGAAAGTCTGAAACCGATTAATCACTGAGTTGGTCTGATGCTCAAAGTTTAGTCACAGTCTATACTTAACAAATACAAGTGTCTAACAGATATACATTTAAAGAGATATATGTATATATATTATATATGTATTCAATCAGTACTTGCCCACTGCAGAATACTTAGTTTCAAGCATCTTTATGAACTGAAGTTCTAAAGTAGTATTAACTGCTGCAAGAACAATTTCTAGGTAAAGAACTGAGTATCAGGAACAGGTGATGGCTTCCCGTTCATGGATCATCTCCTCTTCAAGGGATAAATGGCTGCACAAAGCTTATAAAGGAGCAATTCCTCACACGTGGAAAAAGCGATCATTAATTTAAAAAAGGAGTGGAAAAGCCATCCCAGCCAAGCTGCAGGTAAGCTCCCTGCCGGGGTACGACACTCACCGGAAGGTGGGCGGCTCGCCCTGGATTTGGCTCCGCGGTTCCCGGTCCTGCTGCGCCGGGAGAGAAAGGCGGCTCCGCGCAGCCAAACGGCCCTGACGGAGGGCGAAGGGAGCGGAGGATGTAGGTACACCCCCGAGGGAGGAGGGGCCGCTCTGCCCACCGGGGACCGGGCAGGACTCACCGGCTGCTGCCACCGACCCGGACCCGCCCGCTGTGTCGGCTTCCGGTGCCCCATAAGCGCTCCGACGGCGCCCGGTGCTTAGCGCTACCGGTCCGGGCGGCAACCGGCGCGGCCCATCGTGTTCAGCCGGGCCGATACCGGGGGCAGCAGCGCCGGTCACTCTCAGCCCGAGGGCCGCGGTCGGTCTGGCAGAGGAGCGACACGCTCCCCTGCTGCCCGTGGGACAGAACCTCTCCTGGGGAGCAGTGCGGCCGTCGCTGCTTTCTGTCTTCCGGCATCACCGCATCGGGCGAGCCTTTCACAGGCGGACTACAAATCCCAATCCGCCCTGCGGCGCGCAGCCCGCCTATCTACACGGCGGAGATGGCGGCTAGTCTTCTGGGACGCGTAGTCTGCGGCTGCTTCCGACAGGCGGTGACGAGGGCGGTGCGAGCTGCCGCCTCTGATTGGTGGGGCGGGAGGC
>VXAX01000422.1:482874-525513 GCA_013399835.1 Leptocoma aspasia | reverse complement strand
CTCGCTCTGCCCGCTGCCAGCGAGCCTGGGAAACTTGTCAGGTGCTGCTCGTAGGGAAACAGCGCCTGGCCCGAGCGTGGGGCGGCTCTTTCGGGCGTGAAAGTTATTTCCGTGTGTCCGGTGTGTTTGATGCCCCCTTGGCCTAAGGTCTTGCGTGGTTTAACTTAAAGGGCTGGGGCTGGACTTGATCAGAACGCACCTAGCGTTTCAAATATCCATTTCAGACTTTGAATTCAGTTCAGTTTAGTAACGAGCTGTTTTGGAACGATTTTAGAGCAGTTAGTAGGTGTCTGCACAAGTTATGAGTTTTTATACAGCTTTAGAGGAACAGTAGCTATTTAAATTCTTATAAGTGATGGTGGAATAGTTTAAGAGTGTTGCTTAAAGATCTTTTTATATGAACATGACCAGGTAGGTCAGCCTGCCTTTCCCCGCCCCCGAGCTGTGAGTGACACAAGTGTTAGTAATGTTGATAATACTCTGAAACGTTGCAAGTGCCTGAGCAAAGTGTGGAAATAGCAAAGAGGGGGAATGGAGATAACAGCTGAGATAATTGGAGCGCCATCAAAGCTGAGTTTACTGTAGAGTTGACATTGCTTCTATAAAAATGTTAGGTGGTTATGAAAAAAGCTTATGCAAATGTTACTTCATGAATGAAGATGGCTGGTATTTCAGTGAAAGGTTTCCCATAAAGCTTATCCATTTGGAGACTGGTATTTCAAACTTCCACTTTCTGACTTGAGAAGGAAACAGGTGTAGAGCAGTGTAGGAACAAATAAAATTCCCAGATTTAGGAGGAGCAGCTTTTCCTCTGGCACTCTTTCACATCATTTCTGGAGGAAAGTCCCTTTAAGAAGAACTTATTAAAAGTTTTTTATTTAGAATAGAAAGGCTTCAGGTGATACTTCCTTATGGTGTTGGGGTTTTTTTTACAGCTGTTTGTAGGGAAGTGCAGCAGCCCTTTGCATTTTATATTCATCTGGTTTATAGCCTTAATCCTATATGACACAGAAGTTTCCATTGCAGATATCATACGAGGACCTAAAGTGAAAATATGCAGGGAACAGATGGCATTAAAAAAAAAAACGCAAATCCTGTTTTTTCTGCAGTGTCTCAGAAATATGAGGAGCAGAATGCAGATGTGAAATACAGCAAATCAAATGGAAGTGCACACTTTCTGAACGTTAGGAAAAAATCTTTGAGAACGTTTACAGGGTATGGTCACCTTGTCTCACATGTGTGACTGCTGCATGGTGTTACTGAATCTTGACATTCCTGTTTTAAATTAGGAAATTAAGTCACTACAGGAAAAATAATATTCACTAGTATTTTCATTAAATGGAAACAGTATTTCAGGAGTTGTGGGATCCTTATTTTAATACAGAAAAATGCTGTGGTTAGATCTGTGAATTTCTTCAGGAGTGTGGGATGTCAGATAATGTAGCTCTTACCTGTACAAAATGAAGAAAAACTATTGGTTCAGGAGTTAAAGTTACCTTTTTGTTTCCCAGTGTTACAAGTTATTTGAAGTTAGTTGTGTAACTGCTGAATTGACTTAGCTGTGAAGTGTACTCCAGGGTGTGCTTTGTTTGTTTGTCTGTAGGAAGAGATTTGGAAAAGGGCTGACTGTTCAGTAGAGCTGAAGCTTTAAAGCACCTCTCTCCTGTGGAGTGCTGGCTGTGCTTGCATGGACACAGGTTTTCCTTGCAGCTCCATAGAAACCAGGGGGTGTCTGTTGCTCTAACTTATCCAGGGACAGGTCACTGGGTTTTGCAGTTGATGAGGTAGTGTGTGTACCAGGAAGTTTGTCTGGGATTTTTAACTTTTATGTTAATTTATTTGTAGCGTGGTTTAGTTTTGGTTCTGCAAATTCACCAATGTAAGTAGACATTTTACTGTCACTTATGTAGTGACCAGGATGCCAACTAAATCATGTGTGGCTTTTGTTTCAGCAAGAGGAATTGAAGTCCATGTTCTCTTTGCTCGTCAGATTTGATGAAAAGCAGTGAAGTTGGCAGAAACGTGGTCCTGCTCAGAACACTTCATGAAAGCCAGGATGTTGTTTAACTTGTGTACTGGAACCTTATATGTTCCTGTGAAAATGTGCCAAACTTTAATAAGTTACTGTATGGTCAGAAGATAAATTTATGGTTTTGGGAGTGGATTTAGGTAGAGATTGATAGTGGCTGAGTGTCCACTGCCCTATACATGTATGTGCAAACACTGTGCAGACCTAAAAGTTCTGGGTTAGACAGGGCTGTGAGCATGACAGTAAGCAGGGATGGAAGCATTTTGGCTTAATTGATCATACATATTAGTGATCACTCCAAACTGGAAATTCTTGATTAAATTCTTGATTAAAGTGTGCAACTCCTTCTCTAGCTGGTCTTTAAAAGTCAGGAGAAGAATTCTCACACTTTGTGCTACTTAGACCTTTCTATTATTAAATAGCAAACAGTTTTGTGAAGTGTTAGTGTATGCTGTTCTATAATATGACTAATCTGAAATAGTTGCACTTCCAAGGTCTGGCTTAACAAAAATGCTTTGAACCAGTGCAGCCAAACATAACTGAGGTTTTTTGCAATAAATGATGCTCAGAAAGAAATATTTTACAAGCATGTGACCTTGTGCCTCAGGGACTGTTGTACATTAGGGAGTTCACCAGGAGCAACTGAAGTTCTAGGACTTAACAGACATTCTAGCAAAAATGCCAGTGTTGATTTGTTTTCTCCTTGAATCTTGTGATCATTTCCAGTTCAGTGTTTTGCATAGTTTTATCCTCCACACTGGAAGGAGGATCACAGCTCTGTGATATGATGTTAGTGGCTCTTGATAAGAAAGTATGTGTGTAATGTTGTCTAAGTGTCCCTGGTTTTAAGAATCCCCTTTTTTCAATACAGGAAGAAATTAGAAATTTTAATTTAAGTTTTATTTTTGGTGTCTCTTCTAGGTTCTGGGTATCTGTGTGACCCTCTCCCCATAGCATATTTGCAACATACAGAGTATGTGGCAATGAGTGACACTCTTTTGGAATTTTGTCATCTTCAGTTTGTGATGAACAATTAACTTGTAAATAAAGGACTGAGCCTGCCAGGGAGCTTTATGGTATTATTCTGGGCACAGAAATTATTGGTATTCTCAAAGTTGCTGGTGAAGGTGTATGGTTAAGATTAAGGTCTCCAGCCTTTCAGCAGAGAGGAGTGTTTTGCCATTGTGTTACAATGCGTCATCCATCATCAAGGGATTAATCAGGACTCACGTGAGGTGATCTGAAAAGACCTTTGATGTTAATCTTAAAAAAACTCAGCAAGGATCTCTCATCCTGACAATATTGAATGTGTTATGATCTTGACTGTTAGTTTGGGGAAACTGTCTTTCCTCTACTTTGAACTCCAGTTAAAAGTAGAGAAATGGGTTAATGGTAATTTCAATGTCTTCAGGTTGACTGGGCCTTCTGGAATGTATCCTCTAGTATTTAGGGAGCTGAAAGCCTGTGGGGGTGGGAAAAGTTCCAGAATGCTGAAGAGTTGAGGAGCATTTTCCCTCACAACATGAAGAAAAAAGGCAAGACTTGGGTATGTCCAAGGGAAGAGTGTTCACACCAGGGAGTCTGTCCTGCATCACATATTTTTTGGTGGTTTCACTTCCCTGTATTGCAATAATGTTCTTACCAAACACACGGATAATGTGATCCTGACAAATTCAATAGATGGTCTGAAAACAATGGCTTTGGATTCAGCCATTTTGGTGTAGATGGGTTCAAATTACTGTGTTTTGGTATATTGCCTACACAGGCAAGTAGCAGCTGGTAGGGCAGCAGTTCTGTGGGGGAGTATCCTGGGGGTTGTAATGGCTCCTAAATTATCATGACTCAGCAGCATCACTGTTGTGAAAATTCATTTGTCATCCTGGAACATATAGAAGCATTTTAGATAAGGCAGTGAAGCAGTTTCTCCGTTCTGCTGAGGAGTGGTAGGCCTTCAGCAGGAACTGTCTTGTTCAGTTTGGGATAATGTGATACTTGGAAAAGTTATGGCTGAGTAACAAGATCTGTAAAGAAAAGAACAAAGTCTGAAAGAGAGAAACCATAATTAAGGATTGGGGGAAAAATGGATTGGTTAGCTCTACTATGGTTTTATACATCATGTTTCATCAGACATAAGCAGGTGATATGTAAAGCAGCATAAAAAAGTTACCTGCAGGTATAACTGGGAGGCAGCTCCAACATCCTGTCACTGCCTGTGAGCTGTCACACTTGGTAGGTGGGTCACATCAGTTTTTTCATCACTGATGCTTTGAACTTGAAAGCTTGATCTTTGCCAGTAAAATTTGACTGGTTGAAGGTGGGCTGTTTGTTTGTTTGCTTATTTTTTTAAAAAGCATGGCTATATTTGATCCCAGAATATTATAGTAGATCCTTTTTCTCCTGCCAAACAGTGCTGGGATACAGGGTGGTCTGTGGGACTTCCCTAGGGGAAAAAAAAAAAAAGCCAACACCTGCTAAAGTTGCCTTTCGGTCAGGGAATATTGAAGTTTTGGTCTGAAGAAAATATTTCTTAAAAGGTATCTGCAAGGAGAGTTTAGTCAGGTTTCCACACCCATCATCAATAAAACAAGCAGTTATGAGTTGAAATTGCAGCAGGATATGTCCAGGTGAGGCTTTAGATGCAGGGACAGGCTTTCAAGCCATAGGAATAACCAAAACAGATTGTAGGGATACACTGGAGAATGCTGGTGTGCTAATCTGGTTTCATTTACAGCTTCCAAAAAAATATTCCAGTGGAGGTACATAAAGCTGCATAATGAATTCCAGTCTGCTGATAACAAACTTGGTTTTTTGATACTTCATGAGACATTTTAGGATTAATTTTTGGACCTCTACAGGCTGAAGATCACTGTACAAATTGGTGAAGGGAGGAGCATTGCTTAGTTTACTTTCAAAGACATCTGATGGAAAAGGGTAGAGCTAAATTCTTTTAAATCTCTGAGAAAGGTGCTTAACCATGCAAAGTATGAAGATTTTTTTCCCCTCCACACACAGATGTTTTGGTTGTATTCCCTAATTTATTGTAGGACATTAGGACAGAAGAATGACAATGTTTTAGTCTTGGCCTGCATAGATTACATGGAGAAGAACAACACGATAATTCTCTTCAAGATCTAAAGACAAAACCTAAACCAGCTGGACAACATTTTGTCCATAACTCCTTGCTTTATTTTAACTCAGTTTCATGGACTAGATCATAGAAGGAACTCCAAGAAAACACTGTGAACATGCAGAGAGGATATATATCCCAGCTGCAGCAAATCATTAGATCACAGGGCTAGAGGATCACTTTTTCCCTTTTTTTTAAAGCCAAGACCAAACTAGTGGAATATAAATTATTTTTGCAATTTATTTTTTATGTATAAGAGTTGTTTTAAACTGAATTGTGTTCAGTGACTTTTCTGCATTGATGTTTGTTAATACTTTCTCAAGCAGAGAAAGTGCTGAAAATGTTAAACCAGTGAAATGAAAACCATTGCAGACAACGTAAACTTTACAAACTGTAATGCAGGTGTTGTGCACATGCTGAGAAGTGCTGAGTGAACATGTCTTTGTCATGTCCTAGTTACAGGCAAATAAATGTGGAGTTTGATCATATTGTCCTGGTCTTGATGTACAAGGGTTTGGAAATAATCCAGGTGCAGGGAGGGGCAGAGGTATGAGCTGTCCCTCAGTTTTGGCAGGTTGTCTTTAGGGGAAGTACCTATAACTGGAATCCACCTCCCCTCCCAGGTTGTAGTACTGGTCTTGTAGGACCCAGGCAATGGTATTGAGGGGAAGAATTACTCCAGTACTGGTTAGAAGAATGGTCTCTTACTTCTGAATGTCCTCTGTTTTGTTGACTTTCAGTTCTCCTTCCTCTTTGCAAATGACATACCTTCTACTTGCTTATCCTTCATCTGGAATGCAGATCTGTACTTCCCTCTACTTGATTTGTAGTCTCTCTTGCCTTGACACAAATATTTGATAAATAGTCTGGTTGCATTTGAGCCTCTTTCCCAAAGGAAATGTGTTTTTCTCCACTCCAAACAGAATATATTTATATGTAAATGTGCTGTAGTAGTGATAATAACTCTGGTAAAATACTGGTTTATAAAATACCCTTAGTAGGAAATACCCATCCCATTATTTTTTTTAAAGGTGCTGGAGAACTGCTTACTTAACTTCTGCTTAGGCTCCATCCACATTTCTGGAAGACAGGTAGGCAGGAGGTATGTAGCATATAGTGAGGATAAGCCAGTAATTACATATTTGTAATTCTTACCTGATGATGGAGAACATTATCCTGGTGTGTGCTACTGTGCAGTAGAAGTGACTTTGTTCCTGAAGGCTTTGGGCAGACTGCACAGATGGGCTCTTCACTGCCCTTTCACTCATTCTGTCATGAGCGTCTGGGGACGAGAGCGGTACCTCGAAGGCGTCCATGACAAGGTGCTGTGCTGTGCAAGCTTCTGGGCAGAACAGAGCCTTGCCTTGACTTACTTGCAAAATGTCTGTAGATCAAAGTGCAGTACAAAATAGATGTTTGATTTTGTTCCTTAAAGAGCTAAAAAGACCTTTGGATTTGATTAAAATAGTAGAATGCCTTCTCCAGACTTGAAATACCTTATTTAATAAAATGCTAAAGCTGTTTGAAAGTTCAGAGCATTGTTCACATTTAAAGCCTAATACTATTTAAAATGTGTTTCTTTGGTTTGTATCAGTAGTGTCAATAGATGCACTTGTTCAAGAGACGTCTACAGTCCCTGAAACCTTACTCCCTGCAGCAGGGTAGAGCAGTAAACAGGTTTTAATATTTCAGGTAAATACCACAGTTCTCAAATGTAAACTGTACTAAAGACAGTTAAAGGGGCACTGAAGGGAAGTGGAATCTTAATAGGCACAGGAGAGAGACGTAAGGGATGACAGCACTGCCAGTGGCACAGTGTGAAACACCCAGGAATAACTGGTGGCAGGCATAATATCTAGAAAGTCTGTGCTCTCCTATTTTGTGCTTACGAGAGGTTGAGCCTTTTAGATTTTACATGTTTTAAATGGCTTTATCTTGATATTCTTGCTGCTTTGAAGAATGAACTCATGAAAACCCCTTGGAAGGGTTCATTTTTGATGTATCACACTTGCTGGCTGAGGTCCAGAGACTTATCATCTTACACAGGCTTCTGTACAGGTTCCCTAGATGCTGCCTTTTCCAAAGTCTGCTTTGGGCTTTTGACTTAAGTACAGCTTGCTTCCAAAGACAAGTTTGCTGGCTTTTGTGTGGTAACCTTGCTTGCAGAAACTTGGATCAACAGAAGCTTGAAGAGCAGGTATCATTCAATCAATAGCATTTCTAAAGGTATTTTTGTCAGTGGTGTTTTCTTGTTCGTTGAAGAATCTCTTCTACAGTCCTAGAAGTCACTTTTCTCTGTTCCTTGGTTGTTACTCTTGTATGCCCGTGTATCTTTAATGGCTGTTGCAAAGGAAAAAAGTCATCTCCTTACTCCCCTGCACTCTAGATCTCAGTATGTATTCACAAGACCAGGCTGCTAAGGCTTTGCTCAGTGTGTGGTTTTGAGGGGGTATGTGTTTGTCCAGAAGTTTTGAAGGAGGTAAGACTGGGTCAGCATGACCTTGGAGAAGTGGAAAGTAAGTATGTGAAGGGACAGGTTGTTTGTGAAGCAGAGCTGTGTGAGATAGCAGTGGGAGGACGGTCAGTAGAGAAAAGAGGATTAGGATGTAGATGAGTCTGTATGGACCTTTCTTAACCTATTTTCAGTTCATTTAAGTTTGTCATCTGGTTTGTATAAATGGTCAGGTATGTAACCATTGGTATGATTTTCCCCCACCCCTAGCCTGTTACTCTGGAAGAACTTTTGTATGGCCAAGATTCTGGCATGTTTTCATCTTGGAATACAGATTTATATAGCAGTGTTCTGTCTAGAATGCAAAACAGTTTTGATGACTCTGCAAGATAGATTCATTTGCTTTAAACTTGAAAACAAGGTGTTAATCTCTCAGTAATAGCTGCTTTTCACTAAAACATTTAATATCTGTATCTAGGAAGATTTTAGTTTAGTACATGGTTAAGATTTTAATCCATCATTTAGTGTTCTAAAATGGGCTCATGTTTCTGTAATTCTAGAAAACCTGTTATGAGTGATGCTCTGCGTTTTTGATACTAGATTCTTTTTTCAGCAGCTACATACCATTTAAACAATGTTTTTTGCAGTATTTTTAATTAATAGGCCTGTCCTTTCTATTTGTGCAGCCATTTTGGAGGGCTGGCTGTGGGATAGAAAGGGAAAAAAACAAGTAGTGATGGCATATCTGGGATACAGTTCTTCTGGTTCCTAATACCTCGGGTGTGTGAGCTCTACCAGTTGTACGTGCCATTCCGGAACATCTGCGTTTGTCCTCCCCAAAGGGAGCTGTTTTTCAGTTGTGCAGACAGGGTGAAGGTGTGTCTAGACAATTGTATTAATGGAAGTGAAAGCAAAAGGCAAGTAAGTTTGTTTTGTAGATACTTTATGTAGGTAACCTGGAAATGGAAGATCTCAACTTGTGAAGATGTGGCTCACCAGTTGTTACAACAACTGAATGAGTTACGCTGCACTTGTGTCTTTTACAGCGAGGCCTAATAATGCATGCAAAGTTGAAGCAGAATTTATAATTATGTTATTCGCTGGCACAGATTGCCCAGAGAAGTTGTGGATGCCCCATCACTGAAGTGAGCAATCTGGACAAGTAGGAGGTGTCTCTGCCTGTGGCAGGGGGGCTGTAGCTAGATGCTCTTTAAGTCTGTATGCCTAAATATGATTATCCTGATAAAATGTTTGTGGCTGTAAGACCATGTTCTGTTTGGAGTTTTTTCAGGATAGTGAAGTTTCATGTGAGGCTTTTTGATCTCCTTAAGGAAATCAGTAGCATACTTTTGACTCTTCCTGAGTTGGACCCCAGGCTGTGACTCCATATTTCGATGAGTGTATTGCATGAATTGGAGGTTATAAGAAAGAGATGTTTTAGTGAATACATATTGTAATAATTCCTTATCATAAAGTAACACACACCTATTCAGTGATGCTACTCTGAAAAGCAGCTAGGTAGAAACTGGTCTGTTTTGAATGTTTGGGCATATCTGCTTGATTAAATAACTTTAAAAGAGCTTCACAGAAAGAAAACTGATGAGGGAAGTTAATTCTGTTCTGCCTTCTGCATCCATTAAATTGTTCACTAATGCTTCTGAATGCTTTTGCAACCCAGCTGACATCTGATCTTTAGGAATATTACTGGAATCCCCATTGACTTGGCTGGTTAGAAAAACAAATCTTTACTTCTTTAAAGTAAACATGTTTTATTTAGAGTAATAGATGGAAATGCAGTGAACTGAAATTGTGGCAGGGATAGACAGTTGTTGTCCTTATGACCTTTTACAGCTGCTATTAACTAGATTGATAAATGTGTAATGAAGGGTAAAAGTTAACTTTTATGCTGGTTTTCTGCTAGAGGCTCTACGTCTTTGTGATTTGCTGTTGCAGGAAAGGAGAAACTGAACTAGAGGCTGCAGTTAATAGGATTCCTGGTAGCCAGCAGTGCTGAAGGGACCTGGGGACGTTTGCAGGATACAGTTAAGCAGAAAAAGCACCCAGTAAAATGTGTCCGTTTCAGAAATGTGCACTGCCTTACGTAATGTGGACAAAGGTTGGAAGCCCTAGTTCCAGGTATTCCCAGAGAGGTGCTGGAACAGCACGTCATGGCACAGCAGGCAGTCTGGAGCTCAGGGGAGGCTGCTCCCCATTGTGTTTGTACAGCCTTGTAGGCCAAGGCAGGAGATGGAAGAGGAAGTAATAGGAAAAATGCACCACTGCTAAGGCTCATCTGTTCTGTTTCCTAGGACTTCTGAAATATCTTGATCCGTTTCCAGTGAAAATTTTCATAGCTCAGTGGCTCTGATTATATTTAGCTCATCTCTCTAGGCTCATGTTCTGGTCAACATAAGTCTTTACATATTGAACACCTCCTTGGTTCCCACTGCCAGGTGTACCTGAAGAGCTCAGCTTGAGACTCAAAGCTTTAGGAACTCTGGTTTAGAGATTGAGTCTGATCAAGTCTGTGTTAGGAGTAGAAGTGAAAGTAAGCAGAAGGCTGAGAACAGCCAGGTGACTCCATTCAACTGTGGTACAGCAAGAGCTTTATGGAAGGGGTGTTGGAGAATGGGGGTTTGTCTCTGACTGCAGATGTTTCTTACTGTGGTCTGTGTCTCTTTAGATTGAATGTGCTTGTGTGTTCCTTCTGTTTTCATGCCAGTTTTTAATATTTGTTTAGATAAATACACTATAAAATCCGGTATATAAAAGAACACCTGACAATTTTGTTTGACTCAGTGATAAATACCACTTTTACTTGCATGTAAAATTACACAGTGAAGCGTATTTGGTTGTGAAACTTAAGCATTTAACAAGGGAAAAAGTACTTTTGGAACAACAAAAACTTAAGAAAATAGGTTGCTATGCAGTAACAGTTAAGACATTTTTCATGTTACATGTAAAAAATTGTAATAGAAATTGTTAATAGTTCTAATTAACCTTTAAAAATAAGTGGAGCTGAGGTGCTAATACGGAGTTTAATTCTTTTTCGTACTTAGATTACTTGCTAAAGACTTATTCATTTTGATGGGTGAAATAATATTTTGGGATAGTTGACAGACAACCTTTTTTTCTGCACCAAAGCTCATTAATGCAGATTTCATTGTTCTGAAAAGAGGTATGCCTTTAGAGAAAATTTCATTTAGTGATACTACTATTATTTTCTCTTTTTCTGATTCATATTACCAGAAATAATTCAGATTGTAATTCATTTAAAAGGAAAGCAAGAATTGATTAGATTTGCATTGACAAGCACCTTTGTTTGCTTTTTTTCTGGAATTGGGAGTGGCTACTGATGACCTTTGTCCTTGTGTTTTCCATAGTGAGGCAGAGATCAGTTCGATTGAAGTGTAAATGCAATATTAGAAGAACTGAGTAGTTGTCAAAGGTCATTTCAGTTCTGTGTAGTAAGAGGGGAAAAAATAACTATGTTAGATATTAGGAATGCACAGTTTTGCCACTGTATAAATGGCCATGCTCCCAAATCTTGAACATTTGATGCCGTTTTGGTGACTTTGTACCTAAAGAATAGGGTAAAGGGTAATAAGGATGATTAAAGGTATTCAGAAGGCTTCCATGGATACTCTTAGTTTGGAAGAGGCATGACTTTGAGTCCATGTATCTTGGATAAAATCCTGAGTATCATGAAAAACCGAATAGAATGTGGTTGGGCACTTTCGTAGCACAAGAAAATACCCAGTTGAATTGAGGCTGGTATTTTTTAATAGCTACAGGTTGACTTCTACATAAAGCACAAATAAACTGTGCCCACTCTCATTTGGGAGGCAAAAATGTATAAATGTGTCTGAAAACAAAGCAACTGAACAGATTTGAATAGAACTCTGACTGGTATTAAATTGTAATACAGACTCTGGCTTAAAAGTCTGAGAAGGTATTCTGGGAGTCCTGATGCTATTTGTTCTTGGCCTTGCACTTTTTTTCTCAAGAATTTATTATAGGTTGCTCTCAGAGAGGGTTGTGGACAGACTTTGGGTCTGTCCCATTAGGATTTTGTGTTGTTGTTGTCAGTAGCGTGGTAGGTTATGGAAGTGGTCTCAGGCAGGTTGCAGATGTGCTGTTGGACAGGATTCAGAGTGTGTGTGAGAAGGGGGCACGTGGGCTAATCCTGGAGAGCAAAGGGTTTCAGTGCTACTATAATTTACAGCACTTCATCTAACAAGGTTTTTGCTTTAGCAAAAAGTATTGCATTTAAATGCGGCATCTGTTGTTCTTTTTGTGCTGGGACGTGCCCAGGAAGGCGATGACTGAAGAGTTGTGCACGTCCCTACTGAATTTTGGAGTCAGGTCTAGGCGTTGTCCTAGACTGTCTTCATGCATGTTAGGCACTGCTTAGGGAACTGCCCTGGTCATTCATACTAACAGTGATACCAGAGTAGCAGCTTAGGACACCCAAATCTCTGCAAGGTCATCTATAAATTGATGGTTGGAGTTTTACAAAATGTTTCACCTTCACTTTGATTGTGCTGAAATATAAAGAGAAGACTCACTTCAACACAAACTGTTGGTATGCTTTTCCCTTACCTTTTCCAAAGGTACTGGGAACCTTTTTGGTAAATGGAACCTGAGTATTGTACTGCTGTGATATTTTTATTTTGTGCTCAGACCTCGTTCTTACTTCAAAACTGCAGTTCTGTGGTGTTCATTTATTTAGATACCTTAAATCCAGATAATAGTTCTCTGTGGGCTTTCTTTAGGTCCATTTTTCACATTGCTGTGAACCATTTTCAAGGTTCATTAAATCAACTTCTTAAATTTTTTAACTTCTATCAATAGTTTGACATAGCTTAATTGCTATACAGTTTGTTCTGAAAAGCATATTTATTCAGAAGGTAATGAATCTTGTTTAAATATAGTCAACTGCATTGACTTTGTCCCTGTTTTATCTTCTGCTTACTACTCAAACATTTGGTAGTAGACTTAGAAGGTCACATCTGAAGGAGTTCTGTACCTGTACAGAGTTCAGCAGGATGGGAAGTCTGTTCTGTCTGCAGCAGATGTTCCATTATGTCCATTTTGCACACTTTAATATAAAACCACATTTCTGTAGATGAGAACTTTAGTTGTTTGCAATGGGTGATGCTCTATAGATTGTAGCACAGGGTAGGGTGCTCAGAAAGTTCCCAGGTCAATACTTTGTGTGGCCATGGCCCCTCTGGTTTTTCCTCATCTTGGCTGGTAGTTTATATGCGTTGTGAGGCTGCTTGTTCTTACTTTGACTGCAGAAATGTGATTGTGGCTCAGAGCTTAGGTGGAGAAGTGTTTCCATCTTTCCAAACTCCTCTATACAACCGTAACATCTAGTTCCAGAAAGGGAAAAAAAAAAAAGGCATCAAAAGGAAAGGGTCGATTAAAGGGGTGACCCAGAAGATACAAGGTGGTGATTATTTTACTGTTCCCCAGTGTTATACTATTTTGAGCCTTGATCAAAATCACCTTTAAAACTTCTTTTAAAAATCCACATGCTAAAGTAAAGAATGACATAGCACACACAGTGAAAACCAGAACTGGTCAAAGAATGGAACCATATCCAAACAAAGAAAACAAAGTCGGATAAGTCAAGTATAAAAGCCTAATAAGGCACACCTAAAGGCACCCTGTGAAACAGCTGATGGCATCAAAACAGTAATAAAACTTCTCGGTTGTTTCAAGATCACTAAACTATCTATTTGCTTCTGGTTAGGTAGGATGGCTCAAGAAAAAAGAGGTCATAGCAGAATAACTCAGGTTTTGGTGGTGATTGTGGTATTTTCCATGGAGAAGTTAATGGAACACCATTTGTATTACTGTCATCATCCTCTTGACAGGGGAGTCTGGCTGTACTGGAACAGGTTAGGAATGATGGGGGCATGTAGAGATGAGGCATTTAGAATGGCCAGGCCTACCTGCAGCCCAGAGTCTCATTATTTTAGCAGCAGGTTTTAAAATTGCTATGAAGTGTGCAGTCGCTTTCATCAGCTGCATGCAGTTTCTCCAGTCTTCCCTTTATTCTGATTGCTTTTGTTGCCCTTTTGTGGACTAAATCTGGGAAGTGATCATTTAAAAGTAAAAATGCCCTTTTCAGGGACTCATTTTTAATTAGATTATTTCACGTTTTGTTTTGATCGGAGATCAAATAGCTTTTGGCACTTGCACTATAGTTGCTCAACTTCCCTTTCTGTTCTTCTCTTTAGTCATACTTTGTCGTGTTTATGCCACTTGTATTGATGGAGTTGTGTTTGGTTTTTTACAGTGACGACAGTTCCTGTCTCACCTCTTTGATGGAAGAGGACTATGACCCAGAAGTGAACTCTTCACTGTAGAACAAGAAGCTCTTGTGGATTAATTGTGTCCCTTTAAAAGCAGCACCCAGTCTACAAAAAATAGAGTAGAAGAGATTATTTTTGGACCTGGCTTTTTTTTTGTTCATGTGACCTATGTTTCAGCATGTAAATGGTGAAAAACAGGGAGAACATTTGTGCCTGCTTCTGAGCTTTATATCAAGTAGTGCTTAGCTCTGTGGAGCATTAGCCAAGTTACGTGAAGACTAGAGTATATCCTAACATTCATTTTTTAAATATTTTACCTTTTTTTAGCAGATGTATGTGATAAAAATTAAATTTATATTTTAAGAGCACTTGGGCAGATGCTTCTTGTTTAGATCTCAGCATTTAGGGCAAACATTTTTATGTAACATCTTTTTTCCAGAGTGTTTAGGTTGATCTGCTGCAGATCATGAACTGTCCAGCAGCCTTGAGTGTATCTGTTCAGTATTAACCATGTTGTTGCTCTGAATGTTGTCACGCAGACTCGACAAACCTTTTTGTAATGTAAAGGCTGATTTCTGTACTACCACGACCAGAGGAAATTTAATGAGGTGAACGTGGGCGTGGCTTTTTTAAATATAAATTACCTTCTTAGATATCTTTTTTTTTTAGTGAGAGTGAAAAGAGAGGGTAAAATGAGCAGCTGAGGGGGTGAAGGGCACAGTTGGCACGAAGTGCGGCCTCTCGTGCTCTGCTTCGAGACGCACTATTGCCTCAAGGCTGGCCTTCCAGAATTCTGGAGAAGGAAGGAACCCGGAGGTCACTGAAGCACACAAACTGAGGACATTGGACTGCAGAGGCCAAACTCAGGGTAAGTGATCATATGTGTTTACTACTTTGCTTATACTGTGTTGACTTGTTTCTAGATAAATTAAAATTGAAAAATAAAGTAAAATGGTAAATTGGAGAACCTTCCACAAAAAAGGGTGGAATTCGGTTATACAGAGCAATAGTGACATGCTCATCATTTTGAGCGGTAAAAATTGCTGTGATATGTTGGAAAGAACATAGGGGTGCAGGAGCTGGCATATGGTTGTCTTTCAGGTCTCTGATCTGCTTTGCATGTCTCTTAACATCACCAGTTGGTAATAATTAATTTACAGCCTCTGGAATAAGCAGTGATGACCCCTTTGCAGGCTGTGAAACAATGAGCAGTGAAGGATTGTACCCCAAATTCTGTCATGTCTTGATTTTTACATCTGCCTTGTATGGCTTTTCAATGCCATTGGTTCTGTTTTCTTCCCCCTCCACACCCATTCTATCATTAGCCTCATGGGTGTGTTAATTGTAAACAGGAAGTAATTGGGACTGTTGAAGTTCTTACCTGTTTCAGTCAGAGGAACAAAGTCAGCAGGAGAAGAAAAATGCTCAAGTATAATACAAAAAACTTCGGCGCTTTTCCCCTCCTGTTTATATGGGCCAAACTTTGAGAGATAAATTGTATTATTCTTTCAGTTCGGATAAGATGACAGGGAATGTTCTTTTCATTTACAGAGCCTGGCCATGAGGTTTGATGCCTCATTTTATTGAAGGGAGACACTGGACCTAAATGGCGCAGCATGACTTTGTTCCTGCCTGGCTTAACTTCTCAACACCACAGTCAACCAAGGTAACAGTAATACAGATCAGCTCCTTTCACAGCTCTGACCACGGGTAAGATCAGTGTGTGGGTTTCTCTGGGAATCTGTGTGAGACAGGTGGATTTGTGAGCCATTCTGATCAGACCCAGGCTCATTGACATTGTTGGCTAATCAATCTAGTTATGGATGCTGTGTTGGAAACTCATACAGGAATGTGGGGGTTGGTGGTTTTTCCAGTTAGCCAGATGTCACTGCTGGGCTGACAGGCTCCTGGAGAGTCCAAATCAGTGCTTCATTACATGACTTTTTACTTTCTGCAGTCCCCTGCAGCCACCTTTGAGAAACATGGAGAGCATCTTCCACGGGGAGAAGGCCGCTTTGGCGTGAGCCGCAGGAGACACAACTCTTCCGATGGATTTTTCAATAATGGGCCCCTCCGAACTGCGGGAGGTGAGTAAGAAGGATCAGAAAGCAGCCTGAGAGCAAACATTTTGAAATATTCTACAGAATGAGGAATTCAGCAGAAATAGAAACATTTTCCCAAACTGTACCTTTTCAAAACAACCTATGAGGAAGTTGTGCTACTCTCTTCTCCTGTGCAATGTGCTCAGGCCTTAAGAAGTTTTCATAGTATCTGTATGTGTAGCTTTATTTGTTTTCTGATATAATCACACAGTACTTAATAAGTTCAGCTCAGCAGTTACTTAGTGAGCACTGACTGAACAACGAGAAAAACAACCTGATGTTTCCAGTATTCTGCATACTGTGTTGATTTTTTAATTTGCATCCGTATCTCCTTTTGTTTAGACTGCTGGCATCAGCCATCCCTTCTCCGCCATGATTCTGTAGATTCTGGTGTTTCTAAAGGAGCTCATGTTGGGCTTTCTGGCAGTCAGCCTGGCTGGCATGGTCCCTCACGGGGCCATGATGGTGTGAGCCAGCGTGGAGGAGGAGGAACTGGAGTTCATCGCCACTGGAATGGCAACTTCCATTCTCGGAAAAGTTCCGCCTTTCAAGAAAAGCTGCCTGTTGAATCCAGGGAAGAGAAGAAGGAAGATAAAGAGCATTTGCAGTTTGAGGAGGAAGACTTTGTAAGTGTGTAGCTTCTCACTAGAAGTGGAAGGTGTGAGAAACGGCTTTTCAGATCTCGTTTGTATTAGCATTGATAGGTGGTGAGGATCTAGAGTTACATTCCATTCCATGTTTGAGACACAACAAATTTAACAGAATTATTCATGCACTGATAGGATGCTGATTGGTACCCAGAGCCCTCAGGACTTGAAGACCTGTCAGATTATGGGGTTTGGCTCATATGTTTTGCCAAATGGCTGTTGTGAACTGAAGGCATTGTAACATTCAAGCCAGGTCTTCAGTGAAACCTATAAAGTTACAGAGGAAGAGTAGTTGTATTGCCTTGGTAGCTTTGCTTACAAAGCCTTTTTTTTCCTCCTAGAAATACATCTGTTCAGTTTATCTTCAGTCTGCCTGCTTCAGTCTTCCTGTCTCCTTCACTCTGATACGTGTTGGTGTTTGTGATAACCTTCCCAAGCTTGTTCATGACATGCTCCGACCTTTGCAACCATCTGCCTTGAATCTTCTGGAACAATATTATCAGAGTTGTTTTCCTCTCTCTCTCTGTTAATCTGTGGATCAGGGTTTCTTGAGCCATTCCTTCCATCAACATCTCCAGTTCACCAGCTTTCTTCTTACTTGGCATTTTGATTCATGTGGTATTATCAGTATGATAGTCTCTTACATCCTGGCTCTATTTTTACTGGAATATCTTTAGTTTTTCAAACTTTGTCAAACAGTACTTGGACTTAGAGCTTTCATCCTTGCCATGTGCCTTCCTTAATGCTAATGCTTTGAGAGAGGTGCGCCTCTTCTGCTTTCGCTTTCCAATTTAATTCTGTTCTCCTGACCCCTGAAGAGTGATATATTATCAGACCATGTGTTTTTCTTTCTGCATCTATTTCTTGCTGTCTCTAGGCTCTTCCTGATCAGTGTAGTGAGGAGAATGTCCTCTGTAAGGTTCTGGTAACTCTGTCCCTTCCTGTAATGCAGTTCCTCTGTCTTCATCTGCAGTGCTAAAGCCTTTGCTGCCTCCTGTAATGAGAGGTCTGGTGATACTGTGCACACTTGCGTGTATCATCGTCATGAGGTTTTTGCAGTCTTATTTGGCATTTGTCTCTGGAAGGCTGTTAACAGCTGAAATTGTTGTGGCAGTTTTATGGCTTCTGCTCGGGAATTTACGAGTCAGAGTGAAATACATGAATACCCACAGCTGCTTCAGGCCAAAATCGAGAGCCTACACTTAAATTGCCACAGGAGGTAGTTTGATTTAAGCTGCTGGGTTTTCAATGAAGGGCCTGGGAAGTGATTGCATGCTCTTGTTCAGCTGCTGCTGCTTGGAGCAGGAGCCTGCATCACAGGGTGGTTAACAGCTGGAGAGTGGGGATAAAGTTTGTGTGTGGGTTTCTACTACCTGATTTCTCAAGAGTACTGTAATTCAGGCTTTCTATAAGCCTGTTTTTTTGACTGTCAGAAGTCTGTCGAAATCTAGAAATACTGCAATGACTGCAACTGTGTAATCTCTTGCTGTCTATCTTGGTCTAAATCTTTCTTCCACATACTTCATTCTCTTCTTCAGTGCCTTGATGAGTGCCTTCCCCAACTACATGGCTGTTTCTTCTCTAATTACTTCCCTCATTTTTAAGATTATAATACCACATGCTGGCTAGCAGCAAGCTTTATTTAGTGACTCCTGTACTATCATTGCCATAGTGGTAAAACTGATGTATGCTGTGGTTAAGTGTAGCTGTTAGGCCTGCATGGCTGTAAACACTTTTCCTGAAAGGCCTGCAAAGCAGGCTATTAGTCTAAGTGTGAGCACCCCTGCTATAAAACTGACCTGTAGCTAAAAATTGGAGCACTTAAACAGAGGAGTTTCTGGAGACTGAGGCAGGAATTTATGCTATGGTGTGACATTTTTTCCTTACTCTTATAGAACAGAAATACCTACTATTTCAGATGCTCACTATTAGAGAGTTATGCTGTCACCATAGTAACTGACATATGAGGAATTCATTAAGAGGAAAAAGATGGCTGTATTTTGAACTGAGGTTATTTGGGACAGGGGAAGAGGAATAGCTAATCAAGAACACTTGTCATTGAGTGCTTAGATTTTCTTCACTCTGCTTTGAGCTTGGACATATCTGTAGTTGTTCCACCAAGTTGAATTCTGAAACTGAATTCCATGTACCTCTGCAGAGAGCACTGAGTCTACATGCACTCTTGTCCTAAAAAGTGGACTCTGAGGTTTGATACAAATTTAAATGTAGCTTTTTTTGGTCAGTAGATATATTTCTTTACATTATTAATCTAGTAGTGCTTTGGGGTGATTTTTAAAATTGGCTCATGCATAATTATTGTATTTAAATGTTTGTGAAATGAGGATAGATTCTTCATATACTAATGATGTGGATTCTATTTTATTTTTTGAGCTGCTGATCAAATACCTAATTTTTTTATACAGGTACTGGTTGGTAGAATCTACTTAATTATAGTAGAAGACTAGAGGAGTTATCCTGAACACTCTGGTAGTTCCATTGGAAATATAGCAGAAACCAGGGAGAAGGCAAACTCAATTTTTTGATGTCTTGTGGCAAAGCACTTTCTTCCACTTCAGCTGCTGTTCAGAGAAATCTACCCATACTCTGGGTTCCTGGAAACAAAATGTTAATACTGATTTTTTTTTTTGTTGTTATATGTAATATAACAATATATTCATTTACATTGTCTTTTTACAGCCATCTTTGAATCCAGAAGCTGGAAGACAAAACAACCAGAACAAACCTTTAGGGACACCTTCTGGAGTATGGGGTAGGTAAAAGTCACTGTACACAATGCTGATGATGGAGCAGAAAGTTGTAATGAGTGTTTAAATGCTGGGTTTTTCACTCAAAAATATTTTAGATTTAAGTGAAGCAGACAGTTTGCTTTCTGTCCTTTGTTGTTTTCCTCCTACAGTCTTCCCTGATCTCTTGGCCTTTTTGTCTATTTGAAACTGTGCTTGTCTTGTCATAAAAAAAACAGCCAGTGGCAGTAATGTCACTGTTCTGTGTTCGCTTCCTCTCATGCTGCAGTTACAGTTTCACACAGACATCACTTGAAGGGCAGAGCAGATTGGAGTGAACTAGACATTAGTTCCTGACTTGGGATCTTCATAGTGGAAATACAGCAAAGCTGTCATAGTTCTGTGGTTTGAGTTTAGTTGATTTTTCTTAAATTCAGAACAGCCTTGCTTTTCATCCTGATGTACTCTGTGAATCTATGCCTTTAAAAAAAAAAGTGAAACAACGTACCAGTTCTAGCAGTAAAACACAGATTTGTTAATAGCTAGTTGGATTAGTTGGGTTAAATACTGTAAATAGTACAAATGCAAAAGAAACTCAAAAATGCTTCTTGCAATACTGTTGGGTTGTATTTTTGCATGTTTGTCAGGTAGCTGTTCTGCTCAAAACCTAATAACAACATTCCTGGGGCTTTTATCTGTGTATACTATTAGTATTTTTAAAATTGTTATGTTCCTGGAAATGTGTTTATTCAGCCTAAGAAACATTACTTTTACAAACAAGCACAGTGTGTCTTTTGAGGTGTAAGTTATGTAAATATTTTTGCTGTGTTTGTGAACTAACAAAGCTAATCCATGGCTGCTCAAAAAAATGCTCATACCTGTTCTGATTTCTGTAGAATGGTGCAAGGCTGTTAACTGATGTCACTGTAGGTTTTTCCTTTCAGCATCAAGGGAGCTGTTGTGTTTAAATTAGAAAAGATTGTATTTAGATATCCAGCTCCAGTGTCTTCTCTCATAGCTGAAACAAAAGAGCAGCTGATGGTCTCAGAATCAGATGTGCAGTGTCTAAGATGGAGAGGGAGGAACTGGAGCAGTGTACTGAAGCTGTTCTGAAACTGAATATCTGTATTTCAGAATCTCTTGTTTGTTTTTACAGAAAACCCCCCTAGTGCCAAGCAACCTACCAAGATGCTGGTCATCAAAAAGGTTTCAAAAGAGGATCCTTCCGCCGCCTTCTCAGCTGCATTTACATCACCTGTTTCTCACCTGGCAAATGGCAACAAAGCCACCACCATTGTCCCAAGTGTCTACAAAAATCTGGTTCCTAAACCTGCAGCTCCTCCTTCCAAGGTATACAGGGGGGTTCCAACCAAATTAGTGAACTGCAGATCAAAGGAATCAGCCCCCCAGCAAGTAGCAGGAGTTGGAATCCAGTAGTTTCTGGGCAGTGGCTTTTACAGTAAAGGTGTCTTCACTACTGAAGTTGTTGTTCTCTGTTAAAATGCCTTTTGGGTTTGTCCATAGGGAGAACTAACCTCTGACTACACTGAGGTCTATTTGAATGGGTGTGTCCTCATGCATAAGACAAATCCTTATCTTAATAAGACAAAACGAGCACTGCTGGAGAGGTGGAATGTGTGCTGCTATGTGCTTGAACTGCCACATGACAACCTTGAAAAATCTTTATTGGGTTACAATACTTTGATGTGTCCAGAACAATAGAGGCTAAGATCAGATTAGATTGTAACATCCTGCAATTCAGGTGTAATTTAGTTGAACCTGAAGGAAATACAGTCAGGCTAAAAAAAACCAAGTAATTTTTTTTCCTTAGGTCTAGGCTTAGTCTCGCCCATTTTTCTGGAGAACCAACATGTATAGATGCCTTAGAAATTTTGAAGACTTGATAGTGAAAGTATTTAAAAAGCTTAAAAAAAAAGTTACCTAGGTTATTCTTTAAAGAGATGTCCAAATACCTTGAGTTCTAAAATGTATTAATTACTAATGCTGTCTGCGACCTTCCAACAAATTTTTCCTTATGATTACAGTAGATAATTCTTACACACTTCAAAAATAAAAGCAAAATAAGAGACTCACAGCTTCTTTTTGTAAGAAAGCAAATTTAGAGCTTCTTTCCCTTTTGTAAATTTTTGTTAATTCAGGTTAAATTCTCCCAGCTACAAAAAAAATTATAGTGGTTAAAATGATTATCAAATAATCTTGTCTAAACACTTAATTTGACAGCTGATCTACTTCTTGGTGAGATGGGATAAATTGACCCATTAGAAGGGGTATTTATAAGGACTTTTCCATTCCACACACAGTTTTCAGTCCATATATGTTCTTGTTTAGAATAGGCAAACAAAGTCCAGCTTCTAATGAGTAGGGAGCCTCCTGTGGCTTTTACTTTTACAGCTTGATTGATACATGAGTAGATACAGTCTGACCTGGGTTTAGTCTGGATGTTTTGTGTGTTCTTTGAAACAAAAGACCAGAGATACAGTTTCTAACCAGACTGTTAGATTGTCTCTGGCTTCAAAGTAAACAGAATTTTAGTGAACCACAATGCATACAGCTTGTCTGTGTTACTGGCTGTTGTATGCAAAGATCATTTCTGAGGTCTGAAAGTTAATGCTGTACCAATGCAGAGATTGAGAGATGAAAATGGAAGTTATGGGAATGTGTAGTGTTACTGCTGGTCATGATATTGCATTACAGTGTAGAATTTGGGCATAAAAATCTGTTCAGCTAATGTAGCAGCATTAGAGGCAGCTACAAGTGCAACAGTAATTGCACAACAAGACGCTCCTTGCAGCTTGCTGTGGAGTTACTTTTGCATTTGTTGTAGCTGCTTCTGAAGCCCCATGGACAGAGGTTTTTCCTTAATTCAGTCAAGGAGAGCTGCTCTTGAAGCTTTTGCTAACCATGTTCTGAAATTAGACTACGTAGGTTTTGATTCTTCAGATAAAAAGAATACATTATTCAGTGCTCACAGTTGGAATAAAACTGACTATGATCTGAAGGTTCAGCATCCATCAAAATACAGTGGTAGGGCTTAATTTTTTTTAGCTTGCTTTACATGTTACATAGTTCATTTGCATTCCAGATTGTTTATCTGTATTTAAATCAGAGATTATGGCAATATGTAGTGGTACCTGCCTAAATTCCAGTAGGCCTGGATTACACCTGGATTTAAACCTGAAATATTGCAGTATTGATAACAAAGGAAATGTTCTTTGGCTAGTGGAAAACATATTAATTCTTGATATGTAGCCCAAGAAATCAGTCACATTAAGCAGGCTATAAATATGTACTTAGTGATTTAGCTGCTAATTTCTAAGTGTTTATGCAGTGACCTGGTGCTGGGATTACTGAGGCAGTGTGATATTCCTCAGTGGTGGGGATTGCAGTGGGAAAAATTATAATCTGATGTCATCAACAGTGCTTTTGTTAATGAATGGTGACCATTAGCAAAACCAAAAGGTGGGGTATCAGCATATCCTTATCCAGAAAAGCTGTGTGCATTGATGCCTTTTTAAAGTCACAGCCTTAAAGCAGCGTGGTAGGATGCATTCGCCTGAAGGTTTCTAGAAAGTTATCCAGGAATTGCAGTGCATAAAGTAGTAGAGGAGTCAAAACATTACTTTCCACAAAGTCAGCAGTATTGGAAAGCTGTCACAGGAAAACTGAATGAAAAATGGTTTTGTTAAGTTGTACCAGGTAGTTCAGAAAGGAAGAGAACTGGTGACAGTGAAACAAGTGTGTTCTTTCTGGCTAATGGAGATGGCTAATAGCTCACAGTCAAGCAAACCATGAAGGTCACACTCAGCCACCCAGGGAAAGCAATAGGGGTCTGTCTTTGGATCTGTCTGAGCTGCGAGCTGCCCCTTTGTGGAAGCCTGGAGAACAGCACTGGGCAGCTGAGAGCTGGGAATGGAACAGTGCAACCCTGGAGCTGTGGAGAGAAACTTCTTTCAGAGTCATACTGCACCCTAATTTTAGTACAGGCAATAAATACTGTGCAGATCAGGTTATTTCTGAGGTTTGAAGGGGATGTATTTAATGTGTGCTGTGAATGCCATAGAATCTATTTGATAGTGTGGGATGCTTGTTTTTAGGTTAGAGTGGAAGAGTAAAGCTGATGGCCTCCTCATGCAATGTCTTTTTTAAAAAATTCACAGAAGAACCCAGTAGACAGTGACAACATACTGAAATAGTGCCTCTGTTCTCATTGCTAGCAGATTGGAAGATCTGTTGTATCTCAGATTTAACTGAATCCCATTTGTCCATGAATCATTTTACTAGTGACTTGAAGCTGGCTTCAGAAGTCCAGTGGGTCAAAGGAAACCTGTATGCTTTAATGTTCTGACAGTGTCTTGCTAGTGCTACTTGGTACAAGTTTCTTCTTAGGATTGTTTTTGTGAAGACTCTCACTTCACAGTGTTTGTCCCTGACTGATAAGAGAGCTTCAAGAACAACATTCCAAGTAACAAAAACTTATCTTGAAGTCTTTGCTCTTCAGCCAAATGGCCAGTGTATTCAAAGGATGCAGAGAGTATCCAGGGCAAAACAGCAAGTGATCCTGCACTGTAATAAATTGGCTGCATTTGTTTCTTTTTGTTGTTATTGTTGCTAAATTGATGCAATGATGGACACTTTCAGAGCCCTAGGAAAGAAATAATTTTCATTTTCACTCTAAACAAAACTATTGCATGATGATCTTCTTTCTCACTTACGGAAACTTCCTGTCAAGTGATTGGAAGCCTTTCTTTGTGGTGTGCAGTGTTCCCCTAAGAAATGTCATTTTAATTGGGATTTTTTTTTTCTTTCCCATCTGTGGGTAGCTGTAAGATGAATTGCATTACACAATTAATGAAGGGCAATGCTGGATTTTCTCTGTGGGCTCTTAACGGTGTTTTACTGAAGGGTGGTGCCCATGAACCAGAATTGTGTGTGATTTGGGGAGAACAGAAGATGCCAGGGGAAAAATGATGGGTGTTGAAATAAACCTGTTGAGACTATTGTTGGAGAGGGAAGAAGAAAAGAAAATCCATACAACAGCCAACATAATGTTGCTTATTTCAATACTTGAAAGCAACCCATTCTCATGCCTTACCATTTACTGCCCTGTATTTTGTGTTCTCTTCAATACAGCCAAGCCCATGGAAAGCCAACAGGAGTGAACATAAACCAGGCTCGCTGTCCTCCACCCGTGACTCTGCCTTTACCAGTCCAGTGTCTGTAACCAAACCCGCGGTACTGGCAAGTGGCTCAGTCCTCACCTCTCCCAAAGAGGTAAGGGTTGGGCCTGGGGGTAGGGTGGGAGCTTTTGTCTCTATCACCTGCTAGAGTATAAACATGATAAGGCCCTCTCTGCATGTGGTACCTACCTTTGCACCCCTGAGGGATGATTCACTTGTACATTCTTAGCACATTCTGCCACTAAATGGTAAACCCCATTTTTATTTCTTTTAGTGTATCTGTAAAGCCATTGGTGTTCGTTCAACTGTATTAGAATTTCCTTCCAGTAAAAAAAAAAAGTACTAATGCTTTAAATGTTGTTGTGTGACAAGACATGTGTCAGCTTGGTGTTATGGAAGTGCAGATACCAAGAACTGATGTGAATAGGTAGGCAAATTGATTCCCATGATGTTTTTCAGTATAGGAAAGGAAGGGGAAGGAAGGTGATCTGCCTAATTTCCTTTCTCTGGAACAGCACAAGCACTCAGATCTGAGGGGGCTGAAGGAGTTTAACATGTGTACATATGACTTTTCACCTACAGTATCTCTTTTTAATTTTGACATTGGAAGGAGGTAATCTGCCTCCTTCCAATGTCAAAATTAGATGGAAATTGACTTGCCCCTAGTTTTGGTCTGAAGTATAGAGAGAACCTTGAAATCTAAGTCTCTTAATATTTCAGCAATAACTGTGACAGAGCAGAAGAAAAAAAAAAGAACGAAAATAGAACAGACTGTGATAAATTCCTGGCCAATGCAGCTGCTCTTTACCGGTTCAACTTGATGATCTTGGAAGTCTTTTCCAACCTTAATGATTTTGTGATTCTGTGAATGATGATTCACAACATCTGAAATTAGCTTATTTTAACTATAGAACTGGGGGATTTTTCTAGTTGTGCACTTATCTTGTTCTGTTAGACATTACTTCTAAAATAAGGCCTTGTCATCTCTATGATTCTCTGCTTTGTAGATTTTACTTTGCAGCAACCTGCACTTTTCTGCCTTAGCCACAGCTGAGTGTACAAGCAGTCATTAAAGGCAATATAGTTAACAGGCACCTGTCACTTTGACAGATAGATCTTATACTCTGTTCCTTTCCCTTACCTTGCTTTTCTCTCTCTCTCTTTAGACCAAGTTCTTTGTGTTGCTGAAAGCCTTCCTTTTGTGTAATGCACAGCACAGTATGGACAGTGTAAATATGTAAACTTAAACAGGCTTTCACCTCAGCAGACAGGAGAGAGGCATTCACTTTGTATCATACAGGAGTAGTGCAAGTGTTTCCTTCACCTGCCCCCAAGAAGGTCTTGTGTGAAACTCCAGTCAGTGAAGATGTCGGGTACCAACCTGAGAGCTAGACATAAAGGGCTTAAAAATTCCTTCCAACTAAACTGGATGGTTTTTTTTGTAATACATTTTTTGTAATACGTTTTTCTTTGAATCTGTTGGAGATTTACAATATGAAAACACATGTCTGTGGCCAGCAGATAGTACTGCAGTCCTGGTTCTCAAGGACTATTACACATAGTCTCTGGCTTTTTCTTTCAAAAGGGGGCTAATGCACTTCCTGCAGAAGTGGTAAAAATAGCACCTTTATTCATAAGAGACCACTCTTATTCATAAGAGTGTGTTGAAACACACACTAAAAGGGTGCCAAGTAGCACTGGCCCTGTCCCCACAAGCCAATCTAAGACAACCAAGTTTACAATACAGCCTGAGTTCTTAAAACGAATTCAGGATTACTTTTCTGTAAGAGTAGCCATCCGTGTTACATAGACATCAGAACAAATCTGAGGTGATACGTAGTGCTCTACTTCATAGAAACGCAAACACCCCAAAAAAAAGCAACACCAAAAGACTGAGATGCCTTGATGTTTCAGTCAAAGGGCTAAGCTTACTTTAGAAGAGATGCCACTTTACTACTTTAGTGCTAAAGAAGAATGTTTTGTAAAACATAACCCTTCTACAGAAAGTTACGCATAAAACCCGAATTGAAGTGAAATTAATTCCTTTTCAGAAATCTGTTGTTTCTAAACTTTAGCTGTAACTGTCTTCTCCTGATGTGTAGAAATTAAGTTTTAGTACCTCAGTAGTTTATTAGAGATTAAAACAGCCACTAGCAAAGAGTTCAAGTTGAGTAATTCAGATTACCAGATGACATCTAATTTTAGTCTCCTTTGTTCATTGTTATCTTCTGTCACTGCAGTCAAATTAATAGTTATGTTGAGAGCTTAATTTCACTCTTGTGTTGGCTTTTTATCCTGATAGTTGCAATCACTCAATAGGTCTGTTACAACTGCTGATTTGTTTCTTACTGTGTTGAATTAGACAAAATCTGAAAGGTCTGCCTGCGAAATTACTTCCAGGCTGCACTTACTTCCTTGCAGGCATTATTTCACACCAGTGTTTCACATGCAACAGACATTAGAAATATAAGCAGCAGTTGCTGCCTTGTTTTTGGTCTAGTTCCCTTGATCTTTGCTCAGAGCACTGAGTGTGATAAAAATTTTTGGCACGGGAGATTCATTTTGAAGAGCCTGAATTTGCAACCTTCCCCCGCAGCTTAAAAAAGTGTGTGGTGAGAAAAACACTACAAACTTCAGGAAATTTTACTGGTTTAATCTTGATTTTTAAAAAATCAAAGCATGTACATGAAGAAAAAGTAGTTTTGCATGCAAGAGTCTGGTGTCAGTTATCCATAATAATGATTAAATTCCTCATTGTTTTAGAGTAGCCAGACATGAACTCCAGCAGGAGGTTAAGATACTGGGAACTTTCCCATAACATGTTCTTAGATTCCTTTTGTGTGCCCAGTCAAAACATGGAACAGATAAAATTGAAAGCTCACCTTGGTTAGCAGTGCTCCTATTGCAGGATCATGGCCAGGTACTGCCAGTGGGCCTGGTTCCCAGACTGCAGATTATTAAGAAAGCTTAAACATTGTGGAAGAGCACAGGAGGTTTCCTTGTGTTCATGCATTGAGCTGAGCAGATTTCCCACAGGCTCCAGGGCTGCCTGTGTCTGGCTCCACACTGAACCATCTGGGCTGAGTGTACAGAGCCAGCAGTTGGCAGCATTCTCTCCAGGGGAGGATTCCAAGGCTGTGGCTGCCTCTTCCACACCCGGTTGTGGTTAGTTAAGGATGTGACCACTCCCTGAAAGGAGATTACCTCCCCATAGCTTAATTTCAGGGTAGAGTCTGTCAGGATGACTTGAAACACAAATTTGAACTGAGTGTGATCTGCTTAATTTGCTAATTTTTGTAGGGCAGGAATACGGCGAGAAGTTTTTTGCCTTAATACTCTGTTGTAGGCACCAGCTTGCTTGAGTGATGCATTACAAAACAAACATATTCACGGCCATGTGAATTGACTTTTAGGGGAAGAAAAGAAATTGAGTTGATAATAAAAGATTGGAGAAGTGAATGTGCAACACCCATTACTATTTTGATGGGAATTTGACATTAGGTTGGGGTTTTTGAGGGGTTAAGAGCCACCCAAAGAACTGATTAGTGTTTGAAAGGTGTAGGCACGGCCACTGAAGAGGCCTCAGGTTTGCAGCAGTGCAGTTTGATTTCTGTGTTCTCCCTCCCTGTGCAGAGTCCTTCCAGCACCACCCCTCCCATCGAGATCTGCTCCTCACGCCTGACGAAGCTGATGCGCCGGACCACTGATAAAAAGAGTGAATTCCTGAAGGCACTGAAGGATGATAGAAATGGGGAGATAACAGAAAACAGGGAATGTGACAAGCTGGATGATGTAAGATCACTGTTCTTGCTGTGTATGCAATCATTATTATTGAAGGAGCTGGGGCTGAAAAAGCCCTGAGCAGTGTATGTAATTCAGGCTCTGGAAGAGCAAGGGAATGACTCCCACTGGTCTGGCACACGTGCCAGTGGAAATAGTGCACAGCAGTGATGGAGGGAGATGTGTAGCACAATGAAATGCAAGTGGATAAGTAATAAATGAGGTGGAAGGGAAGGTCACAGATGTTGAAGGTAATCTAGATTTTTTGCGAGGGTTCTCTAAGGAGAGGAACAGTATTAAGTTGCTTTCCAACTTCCCTGTCAAACTGCATTCACAGAAAAGTAGAATTTTATGCTTGTGAAAGGTGCAGAAATGTGGCTCAAGCCTCAGAGGCTCAGAGCAGACCCCCAAATGCATAGATCTGTACCTTAATGTGTATGTAAAGTGTGTCCTTAGGAGCATTTAATTCTGTTTTCTTGCTGTCGCTCTGAGCTGCTGGTGATGGCTTTGCAATGCCAGCACTCATTCCCTTGGCATAGCAGCACAAACCACTAAATGTCCTTTGTCCTGTGTTGTCCTGTCACAGCCAGGTACATGTTGCTGCAGCTTCTGTAAAAAACACTGGCTCAAGGTGAAAAGCTTGGCCAGACTTTCAAAGGCAGAAGTTTGAACTTGGAACTGTGCTGTTGGCACAGTCTTTGCAAGCACACTTTGATGGCTTTATTTTCCTTTAGATGGAGAGCAACAGCACACCAGAACCAAAGGAAAACTGGGAAGAGAGCTGCCATCAGAATGGCCTTTCTCTCCCTTTGCCGGAGGAGGGGGAAAACCTCTCCCATTCATTGGAAGCAGAACACAGGTGAGTAAATGGCAGAATAAAGTGTCTGGAGTGAAGGAGGGTGAATCCGTGGGCTGTGTGAGGAGAAGGAAACAATTTTGAAGAAAACTCTATTTTTGGGAAGCAGCAGTAGCTGTATGTGTACAGGGAAGGAGGTGTGTGGGCCTCGTGCTGGGCTGGGTGGGGTCTTACTGAAAGTGAAACAAGACACCAAGGACAGGTGAGCCAAGGCTTTACCAAGGTCTGTAATTAAATTCCAGTGCTTCTGTAATGCCACATCCCTATGTGTTAATGATGCCTAGAGATATTTGCCTGCCCACAGTGGGAGTCAGCATGAGCCAAGGGTGATTCTGGTTAATTTGCAAGCAGGTGTCCTAAATGTAATGGTTTGAAGACACACACCACATTTTGTTTGCACTTAGAATACTTCTGTGCTGCTTTACATGCTGTAAAAGTGGAGGAGAGTTAAGAAAATATTTACCTGGTATCTCAGGCTGTATCTCACGGCAGTGAGTAAGCAGTGTGAGCATCTGGTGCAAGCAGATAGTAAGGTTCAGGAGATTCTGAGCTGTGATACTGGTTTGGTTGCCTCATGTCCTCCTTCAGTGTCCTTGAGTTAGAATTTCAAATCCCTGCCTTCCACCAGGCTGGTTATGTACCCATTGCACAGGGCTGCTGATGGTTAAATATTTGTAAAAGACATTGAAAAATGGTGGGTAAACACAAAGGATTGTTGAAGTGGTCTGTGATAGAGAAGATTCCCTGGTGAATTTGGAGTGATTTACTACAAAACCTTGTTTTTCGTGGACAAAGTGTTCCTTCCTTTGCCATTGTTCCCTTGCTTTAGTTCCCATGCCCCTTTTATTTTCTCCACAATCAGGTTATTGAAAGAAATGGGATGGCAGGAATATCCTGAAAATGATGAAAACTACCTTCCCCTCACGGAGGATGAGCTCAAAGAGTTCCAGATTAAATCAGAGCAGGTATGTTTACAGCTCTTGCTACTTGTGACTGCTCTTCCTCCTCTCCTTTCTCAAGGGCTTGTTCTTAAGGGTGTTCAAAAGGACCAAGCATTTAAGCAAGACTCTTAGAATGGATGATTCTGCATTATCCATGCCTGTATACACAGTTAAATGTGGCATTCACATCCACAGAGGGTTGGTGACAGTTAGTCTCCACACTTCTGCTTGTTTTAAAACTTACTTTCATTCCTACAGCGAAGAAGAAATGGATTTGGGAAGAATGGATTTCTTCAGGGCCGCGGCTCCAGCCTGTTGTTCCACTGGGGAAGCACTTTTAAGACAAAGATTGAGGACTCAGACACAGAAACAAGTAGCAGCGAAACGTCAGATGACGATGCCTGAAACTGGGCACAATAAAATTAAAATAAATAAAACCAACCCAATAAACTCAGTTCATAGTTCAACACGTGTTTGGGGTTGTATAAACTAAACAGAGTTTATTCTGTCTCCAGTCTGTTCAGTTTTTTCTTTTGTTGTTGATACTTCATGCACAAGGGAAATAATTGTATCCCAAAGAAGAGAGAAATTGGCTTCTTTAGCTTTTTCTTTTGGTTTTGCCCTAATGCTTACTAGAAGTTTGTGCAGCTAGCAAATTTTGACAAAAATCCCTTGTGCGGCAGTGCACAAGTTCAGTCGTGTGAGCAGGACACAAGTGGCTGACTGATCTCTGCAACAACAAGCTTCTAACAGTGCCGCCGCATTGCCCAGCGCGCGGTAACGGTGTGCTAAAACAATCATTGTCGATGACAAAATGGCTTTTGAAGTTCTAATTATGTTAAATTAATGCTAATAACATGANTTTTTTTTTTTTTTTTGGGTACAGCTGTAAAATATTTGGATATAGGAATTGTTTGTGTTCTTCTTCTTGCAGCCTTGATATTCAGGGTGGATTGTAAAATATAAATTTTTTGTGAGATTTCAAAGATTAAGATTATTTTGATAACATTATTTACAGATTTTAAAAAGTGACTATCACATTGAGTCTGTATGAGGGGGAAAAACTACTGCATCAAAAATAACTAACTTGGAATAAATATTTTGCATCAGTTTGCCAATTCTAATTGTCTTTCTTATGTAAGAGGAGCTTTCCTCTAAGGGACCTGCAACTTTGGGGGTTCAGTAGCACTGGGGATAAACAGTTTCTTCTCCCGCTCTATTTTTCCACTTGGCAAACATTGCTGTAGTGCTCAGACTGCAGGAGCTGAACTCTTCCTTTAAGAAGGGAGAGAGAGAACAATGCTGAGATGACAGTCCATGTTTGGGGATTTTTTTTAAAGAAAATAATTCAAAATTATCTTCTACTAAAGCAGTTTGCTTTTTTTTTCCGCTTCATACAAAACGGTGAAGCTCGACCGGTCGGTGTCACTTGTTCCTAGTGCAATGCTGCTGTTTATGTTCACAACGTGGCAAGGGAATGTCTGAATCCAAAGCTGTTTTCATTGAAATCTTTTTTAAAAATTCATGAAAACATTTCTATTAGATTAAAAAGAATTTTACAAACAACTCAGTTGTGGCCTAAGCTATTTTAGTGTCTGGTGTAAATTCAGCTTGTGCACAAAGGTTTTGTATTGGAAAGTGCTCCAGGGTTGTGCACTGTTTGCAGGGGGGCTGGATGGAGTCACACAAAACCTGGTCTTGCTGACCTGAGGGGGTTTGTCCCAGGATTGTGCCTGTGTGTTCTTAATCCATTCCTGGCCAGGCAGAGAGGACAGAGCTGTAAGAAAATGATAATGTTTAGTCCTGAATCTTTGCATCTGGATTCAAGGGCACACGCTCAGCATTATCAGGTGTAACTCTGCTACCTGTGCCTCCATCTCCTGCTGGCTCTGTGGTGAACCCCAGAGGAGAGGGGCACTGGGGCATTTCTTCATCCCTGTGATCTGGAAACCAGGATCTGGGGGCTGAGGCTGCCTGGTGGAAGTGCTTGGGGAAGTGCTGGGGTTCCTGTATGACTTTGCACAAACCATCTTGTTCCTTCTGAATATTCAAACACTGCTTTTGTCTGGAAGAGCCTATCAATTTTTTTAAAATGTAACTTCCTACATCCATTTAAACCAAGTTATGCAGATCTGTGTGCACTGATCTCAAGAAATGGGGTAAATTTAAAACCCCCTTCACCTCAGATTCATGCTGACAGCCATTTGCAATGGGGGAATTGAATTTCTGAGCACTCTGAAGTGGAACTGGCCTGCCCTGGGACAGCACGGCCTGGCCTGTGTGTGCCAGGAGCTCCTTGTGCTTCATACCAGATGCTGTGCCCCGACCCTCCTGTGGGCTGTGCAGGGTTTAAACATCAATGAAACTTTGGAAGTAGCAATGTCAGCCCCTGGGTGAACCTGGTGGGGCAAGTCCCCATCCATCAAATGGCAGCTTTTTCCTGAGCAAATAATGAGTCCAGGACAGGTACCACTGGCAGTGAGGTGAGATGCTTGTGGGGACCTGCCAAGCAGAGCTGAGGTGGGTGCAAGGATGGAATGCAGGGAGCTTTTTTTTGGGAAAAAGGGCAGGGCCTGGACACCTGTGGCAAGAAAGGGCAGAAGGAGCTGTTTCATCTCTGTGTGGCGGTTCCCCCTTAGCTTAAAGTCTGCTAAGGAGCAGCTAAGTGGAGCTGCTGCAAGGTGGGCAAGGGCCACTCCTGCACAGCCCCAGGCCAAGCATGCCTGTCAGCGAGCACTTTGTAACCACGGAGGGACACAGGGCAGCAGGGCCTCCCTCATCTTGTTTTCTGTGGATTGCTCAGGTGGCTCAGCGACATTTTTTCCCCATTCCAGTGCCTGTGGTAAGCAGTGGGAATGTCCAGGGCTGGGGGGCGCGGCCCTCCCTGCCCAGCCCATCATAGCAACAGCGGCTTCAAACACTGCAGCCACCGCCGCCACCAGCAGATCTGTGCTCACTTCCAGTGCCAGCCCCGCGGGGGGACCCCCTCTCCCTGTCAGGGTGCCCCCCCCCGAGTGACTTCACCCGCTCTGCTTTCCAGGGTGTTGGACATGGGGGCGTTCCTCTGCCCCCGCTGCCGCTTGGCGTTCAGATCCCGACGGCTGCTGCGGGTGCACCTGGAGAAGCTGTGCCTCGGGCCCACGGCACCCAGCAGCTCCTGCCTCCATGGCGGGGACCCTCTGCCTGTGGAGGGAGCACCGGGCACGGCAAGGAAACCACAGGACATCTCGGTAGCGTGGAGCTGGGTCTGGCACGGAATGGGGACGGGGACAGGTGCTGGGCTGGGAAACAGGGTATCACATCCTGGATCTAGCTTGGTCTGAGCTGGGTAGGCCTCCAGCTTCCCATCTCTGCACCACACAGGCAGCCTCTGCTGCTTATTTTGCCAAAACCAGAAAAGTATATTATTAAGGGCTGGGGGGGACGGGGTGGATTGGGGGAGTGTCACCCTTTTTTTCCGTTTGTGTCTGCGAGGTCGGGGTGTCCGAAAATACGGAGGACGCTGAGCCACGCCATCACTTTGTGCTTTGTGAGGTCCCACCAGCTGTGCGGGGACAGCCGGGACCAGGGCGGGCGCGGGGAGCTCCCCTGGGGGACGTGCTCACCCCCCGCGAGAGGGCCCTGCTCCGCACGGCCACCCCCCCTTCTAGGAGGCTGCCAGTGGAGGTACGGTGAATCCCGAATGCCAGGGTGGGCATCAGCAGCCCTTCGGCTCCCCAGGACTGGGGGGCCAGCCCCTCCTTCCCGGTGAAGCCGGTGTGCCGCAGGGAGAGCCCCGTGTGCCGCAGGGAGAGCTCCCCGGGCAGTCGCTCCCACTGCCAGGGCACCGGCAGCCGCCGCAGGAGCTGCTGGAAGCCCACGAACGCCAAGTGGCCGAGATCCGGGCCAGGACCCGGCAGCTGGAGCTGCAGAGAGAGGGTAGGAGCTGGCAGCAGTTTTGGAGCGATGGGGAGGCAGGTGTGGGATGCAGTAACCTCCCGAGAGCGGGGCTGTAGGAGCCGTGCTGAGTCCCCCGGCCCCTCACTGTCCTTCAGGGCTGTGCCGGCGGCTGGCGACACTGCGGGCCGGGGCACCTCAGGGCCCCCAGCCCGAGCAGGGGGAGCCGGAGCCGAGCCAAGGCCCGCGGGATCAGGCCGGACAGGTCCGAACAGCAGAGCACGGGTGAGCCCCGGCCCTGTGGGATGCTCTCCATCAAGGGGCCCGGTGGGCTCAGCCCCCATTTACCAATCTCCTCCCCAGGGCCACCCTCCGCCTCGACGCCCTCCTGCCGCCCGCAGGGCCGCTCGCGGCTGAGGCCAGGTGAGGGGTTGTGGGCGATGGCGGCTCCGAGCGGAGCGCCCGGCCGAGCCCTGGCCGTGGCTGATCCGCGGCTCGGGCAGGGCGCTGCGACTGTCCTACCTGCGCTCCGGGGGACACGACCCGGCCATCCTGGACCAGCTTCTCCACCTCCAGCTGGAGGCCACGGTGCTGGAGAAAGGAACCGCGGGGCTGCGCAGGGGCGGGCGGATGGGTAAGCGCCGACACCAGGCCCAGGCCTGCCCCCCCACAGGGACCGTGGTGGCCCCGCAGCCAGCACCTGAGGCACCCCCGGCTGTGCCGGCAGAGCCCCCCCGCACTGGGACACACGGTCTGGATGCGGCGCTGCTGGCCGTGGAGCTGGAGAACCGGCGTCTGGAAGACGAACTGTTGGCGCTGAAGGTCAGAAGGGAGAGGAGAGCAGATGCTGGTAGGTGATGGGTCCCCCATCTGCACCCCACAGCCCCCGGCTGCCTCTGTGGTTGCAGCATCAGAGCTCTGGGCTGGACACGGCTCCTGGAAATATTGGCAGGTGGAGGGGGGGCTGCCGCTCGGGGTGGGCTCTCTGCAGTGAGCAGGGACAGTCCCGGCCCCCTGGGCCCTGAACGCGGGCCTGGTGAGGTGCCAGGAAAATGGCCGCTGTAAACCCCATGGTGACCAAATCCTGTTGGCCAGGCTCACGGGCAGCCCAGCGGCACACGGAGGAACTGGCCCAGCTCCAGGCAGAGGTGGGAATGCTGCGATGCCACGCGGAGCAGATGAGGCCGTGGCTGCAGCACCCTCTCTTCCAACGCCCTGTAGGCGCCCCACTGCCACCAGCCCTGGCTGTGCCAGAACTTTTCATGGTAAGAGCCTCAGTCCAGGGCGATTTCCAGTTCTCCAAGGAGGAGAGGAGTTGGGATTGGGCTGCCAACTGTGACGGGATGATGGGTGTGGAGGTACAAGCCTGGGAACATTTGGGAACAGCTCCCTTTGCTGCACTTGGGGATAGAGCCACTGGGGCAGGAGGTGAGTCCCCACCACTGCTGGACCAGGAGGGTGGTTTACTCTGCATGGCCAGGCAGCTCCCACCCTGCCAGGACCCTCCTCCCACTCACATCACTTTTTTCCTTTCCCAGGAGACCCCCGGGCCAGCACTGGGTCCTGGCAGACCCCCAGCCCATGTGGCCCCCGGACTCCCCCTCACCCCCTTTGGGGCCCTGGAGGACCCTCCTCCTGCTCAGGAGCCCCCAGCACAAGACAGGGCTCCCCGAAGGTGAGCCAGGAATAGGCCATGGCCCCACTGGACTGCCCTGCCACCCTCTCCACCACCCTCGGTGGCAAACTGGGGCTTCAGTAACTGTTAGGGTGATGAAGGCAAAACCTGAGTTCAAGCTGCAGAGATGGGTTCAGGGACTAGTTGTGCAGCTGGTACTAGGATCCCACAGGGCTGGGGTGGGTGGAAGTGTATGGGATCACTCTTGGGACCCAAGAGGCTCTGGGCATTTCAGCAGGACAGGCAAAGCCCCAAGCCAGCAGCACACTGAGTTACACAGCTCAGCTTCCACGTCAGGACAGAGTCCACAGCCAGAAGAGTGGTTCAACCACTCCTGCTCACAATGGTGGTTTGGGGACAGGCAGAGGGCACAGAGGGGCACAATAAATTCCCTGCCCTCAGGCACATCCCCACATCCAGACCTCTGAAGGGAAAGCCTAACCCAGGGCATGCACAGCTCAGCCCTGGGAAGCAGCAAAAGCCACAGCCAGCTTTCCAGAACATGAGGCCCTGTGCTACATGTTTAATAAAAGGCTTCAGCTCATTGCTCTTCACTTCTTGGCCTTTTTTTATACACACACAACCCAGGGCAGGGTCCTGGTCCCAGCCCCAGCTGGGCACTCAAGCTGGTTCAGGGGTCAGCCCTGCCCCTGCCTCCAAACCATCAGCACCTGCTCCTGCATCCCCCACTGCAAAAGGGAGGTTGAGCAGAGATAAAAATACACAGCAACAAAGCCCATGATGTTACAAAGCTCCTTCTTTATCAGCCTTTCCCACCATCTTTAGGCTTCTCAAAGCTGAGGGAGGCATTATCAGAAGCCACTTCAGGCTCAGCCTTGAATGAACACAGCCCCAGCTGTGACAAGGCCCCAGCAATAGAAAAAAAGGTCAGGTCCCTGGACAAGACAGTGAAGTTTAGGCAATGCTCTCCTTCCCTGCAGCAGCCAGCCCTGCCTGGCCCATGCAACCCTCTGCTCCTAAGGAGGCAGATGTCGGTGGAAATGCTGAAGCTAAAGGGAGCATGAGCCCAGCAGTGGCCCAAGGCTGAGACCAGCAGCCCAGGGGGACAGCCAGGAGCAGAGGCTAGAACCTGTCACAGGAGGAAGGTCAATTTGCTTACAATCTTTATTGAAGTCATACAAAAGTTGCCAAAAAGTGAAAAAATACACTATATACAAAACCATTTTCCTTGTAAGGAGAGGAGTGTCCAAGGTTAAAGAATCATTATCATACTGTGCTTTCAACTGCAGCCCCTGATTCTGCTTGTGGCCTTTTCTCTGTCTAAAAGAGAAGATAAGGGTTTGTTTTTAAAAGACAAGACACAATCTTACAGCACCAACTCATGCAGCAGCCCAGGGGTTCTGTAATTTGAAGACTTAATTATGTGAGCTTTGCCAGTCTTCCAGAGACCAACACTACCCTAAAGCACTGGTAGTAACAACTGCAGCCCAGGGGTAAGTAATAAAACCCAAGAACATTAAAAATTGGGGGAAGACCCTATGCTGGAGTTGAGCCCAGCAAAAAAAACCACCCAGAACCTGTCTCTGTCCCACCCCACAGGTGACAAGACTCCACAGCTGGGTCTGTCCAGCCCACACAGGGTCAGCACCACAGCACAACATGCATCCTGCCCACTAGGAATATTCTTCATCTTATCTGGGAAACCTTGTGAAGGACAGCGGGCAATAAAACCAGGACATCTACCAGGCACAGAACCATCCCTGAACTCAGGGGGAGAGGGGGAAATAAAATAAAAAGCATGGCCCATACTCCTGGCTCAGCTGCCCACCTCCTCTTCCATTTTTTCCGCAACCTCATTTCCACTGGGGACAGAGTCCCCACCACCACCATTGACAGCTGGTTCTGGTTTAGATTTCTTGGCTTCATTGTCTCCCTGATGAGTCTCCTCCTCTGGTTTCCTCTGAAGACAAAAGTGTTTATAATCTCCACTAAGTACAAATCAAAGTTTAAATATTTTAAAGAAATTTAGCTTTAGATGTCACTGCACATCATCTACCCCACCTCTGCTTGCCAGGCTCAGGACAGACTCCCCAGTGTTGGGGTTTAACCAGAGCTTTGAGGCTCTGACACCAAGGTCTCCACCACAGTGACACTTTGGGTGCCATGATCTCCAGAGCTGAGTTATCTTTAGTTACAGTCTGGTAAGGAAAGGTGCAACCGCCGAGTCTGTAACAGTTCCAGGGTAGACTTAGGGCATCTACAACATCTGAAACCACCTAAAGCAGCTCCAAATCACTCCAGGCACACCTGAACTGACAGAGCAATGGAACAGAGGCAACATAAAACTAAGAGTATCCCCTATAAGATCTTAGTTTTTATCAGCAAACACTTCTAGAGAACACATAATGCTTAAAGGAACCAAGTTCTCAATATCTGACCTCTTTAAGAGGCAGTTTATCATTACCACCAGTGTGGCTTTACTATTTATTAAAAGTCCAAGTCCCAGTTTCCTTTTGGAAAGAAGGGAACCCAGCCCAGCCTGATTGCCTGCCTTTTCCTTGGGATCTGCAGGTGACCCTGGTGCTCTTGAGGGTCCTCAGCAGAGGAAGCTCTTGTTCAGGGAACACCTGCAGAAGCCACACAGCTGGGTCAGATTGACATCAGTGTGAGTCAGGCAGAGTGCTGAACTACCAAGAATGATCTCCTGGAGACCAGATGGTTCCCAGACTAATTGGTTCCCAGTGGAAAGGAATTTCATACACTACTGGTTTTACTTTTGGAGTGTTTTCCCATCATACAACTAAGTTAAGAAAAAATACTTTTAAGACAAATCCTATTACACAGGGCAAGCCAGTGGTACTTCAACAAACTGCTTGTTTAACAAGTCATTTCTGGACTCACCTTTTTCCTGACTAGATGAGAGATGTCTGTTACACACTGAGATGCACCATCAGCTCCTTTCCTTACTGGAATCTGTTACAAGACAGACATTGACACATGAGCAAATGCAACCAGTAGTCCTCAGAGCAGACGAGAATTAACAACGTTCATTTTAGATTAACTTACTGTGGACACAGAACCACTGTCTTCACTTTGTGCAAAGCCAGATGTAGTTCCAACCTTAAGAAAAGCAGAAAAAACAGAATGTGGCAGACAATACATGTGAACTTAGTGAGATACATAAAGTCCATGTTCTTCACATCCCAACACTGGATTCTGCACTTTTATGCAGGACAGATGCAACGTGCACTCCACATTTGCCTGACCCATTGTTTCCAGCCTTGATACATTAAATGCCATAGCAGGCTATCAAATTCCTGTTTAGTTTGGAACAATTAGTATCAGGGCTGTTAGTAAATATCCTCTTTAGATGTCAACTGCCTCAGTTTCCTTCTCACAACCACACCCTGGTAACACCTGTGAGCAACCACCAGCCCTTGATCAAGTCTGAGCTCCTCCAATTACTGATTTATTCTAAGTTCCACTGGAAGAAGGGCTGGGTCAGAAGGAAACCCCAGGACACACTCACCAGAGTTGCTTTCAGTCCTAGCTCAGCTACTTTTGCACTCTTCTGTGATTCCTTTGAATCTTCTATCTTCTCTTTAATTTCAGGAAGCAGTCCCTTCAGTTCCTCTATCTCCTTCTCGTCCTCAGGGGACCCAGTGTCTGCCTTCTGTATTCGCTCAGTCAGTATTGCTGTGATGAAACAGTTATCAGGGCAAAACATCTCAAGACAAAGTAACTGTCCAGTTACCAACACGGAGGCAACTATCTGCTAACAAACAGTTTTAACAATTCTGCCTTTGGTGTAGTCTGTAACCACTTCAGATAAAACACAACACAGCGCACAATGAGCACACCTCACTGCTTTGCCTTGTGAAAACTCACTAGGCAGCTTCAGAATTCCACATACCCAGTCTCTTGTCTATGACCTCCATGGACTTCCCAAACTGCAGCACAGCCTCGTCGAAGTCGCTGTTGTAGTGGTAGGCCAGGGCGAGCTGGTAGTGGCTCTCGGCCAGCAGCCGGTCGTGAGCCTCCAAGTACTTCTGCTGCAGGGCCAGGCAGGCCTGGAACTCCTCTATTGCCTGTGTGTAGTTTTCTACAGGAGAAAGCACCAAGGTCTTTACAAACCTCAGTAATTATCCACAGCAGCACCATCTAAACCCTGCTTTGGTTACTCTGGATTTTGTTACACATTATACAGTCTGCAAACAGAACCACCACTGAACACAGCAGTGCTGGGCTGCTTCCAGACCATCAGGTGACAACTCTGCCTCCCCTGAGAGACAGTCTAGGCCAGCTCCTCTGGTTCTCTCCTGAGTGCTTTGTCTAATTTCAGCACAGAAAACTGAGCAGCCAAGTCAAAGCAGGTGCCAAATCCTCCTGCTCTACACCTTCTACCAGGAACTGAACAGAAGTGGTCACAACTGCAACACAAATCTGGAGCTAAGGACAGCCAGTGCCACCTTCCCGCCAAGCTCTTCCCCAAATGTGCTCTAGTGACATAAGACACAACCCTTGCTCTGTAGCCGTGGCCCAGAAACCTGTTGGGTAATTTCCAATGCCTGCCCAGAGAAAACATACATTTGGATTTAACAAGATTAAAATATATTTTTAAATGAAAGGCAAGTGAGACATTACAAGGCACAAACCTGGGGCTTGCTTCCCATTCCTTTTTTCTGCTGTGTAACACAAGAGTCCTTCCTGACTATAACGTAGGATTTGGGAAGGTCTAAGAGTAAAACTATTTTTCATTATAATTTCAGCAAGCCTCTCAAGTTCACAAGCAAGGTTTGGTCACTTCAGAATGCAGAACACAAGGCTGGTTTTGATGTGGCAACACATTGCTTCTTACTCAAACTTTTTTTCCCACTGCTCTGCAAAAGCACAGACTATCCTATTTAAGGCATCAACCATTACTTCCAAAGCTTCTCACATGGCTGCAACTATCATGATCTAATTTGTTTTCATCCTGACAGCCTTAACTCACATCTGCTCATTTTAAGGTATAAAACCCAGTGACAGAAAGTGGAACCAAACACTTTGCACATAAGAATTAACATCACTTACCAGATTCAATGCTAACTTCTCCTAATTTCAGATGAGCTTGAGCTGCATGGAGCTGAGCTTCTTTTGTTTCTTGTCTACAGCAAGAAGAAAAAAATAGTTTTCAAATCCTGATCAGACCATGCCACATTCTCTAAATGGCTATGCCACCATACAATTAACACTGAGTGTCTGTGGCATATACCCAAATTAGAACTGTAGTCTTTACCTCTTGTAAATGACTTTTGCTAACTCCAGCATGTCCCAGGCTAGCTCAAGATTGCCAATTTCATCCTCCTCACTTTCCTGTAAAGACCAGAAGTGCATGACAGATTAAGTGACTTGGTCATAGATCACATGAAACACCACCACTAAATTCCCAACCAGTGTTATCAAGGAATCTGTTTCTGCAAGAGGTAAATATTTTACCACTAGAAGGAAAAAAAAATGCAGAAGAGGTTATTACATTAACCAAGACTTCGCCTGGAGTAAAGATGTTTCAACGGAACATGAACTCACATTGGTTTGTGATATGCTTCTTTTCTAGAAATAACAGGGCACCAGTATTATCTCAAGAGCAAGATCTTGGTTAAGGTTCTCTTTAGATGAACCAAGTAAAGCTGACAGTCCAGCTTTTCTTAATGAGCCTTTGAGCTTTGTTAGAATAGTCTGAGAAAGGGACAGACAGTTATCTTGAACGCTTCGTGCCACTCTACGAGGCTGCAGATTTTCCCAGGCATTTTGACTGCTACATCAATGTACATCTCAGGTTTGAGGAGCACCACACTTCTCAAACAAATCCCATCCTAATCACAGTTTACTGGACAACCAGACAATTAACTGCTCCAAGTAACTCCAGTGACAGGCTGGAACAGCTCTCCCTGCCTGCCCCTGCACCACCAGGACACATCACAAGCACTTGTGTCAGAGCAGCTTAACAAACCCAAGTCTACAGACACAGCTGAGCAAGATGCTACAATGCAGACCAGGCCTAACACTGGCCATTCCTAGGCAATATTGGCTTTCAGAATTATTTTCCTACAAAGAGCTAAATGAAACACAAATGAGCTTTTAGAAGGACATCAACATTGTATTTAGGGCTAATACTGCATCCTTCCATGAGCATTGGTGTCAGACCTCAGCAACCTCACCTTGTCTTCTACTGTCAATTCATTCTCCTTATCATCATCAGCTTTATCATTTTCTTTATCTTCCTCTTCAGATTCTTCTGTTTCTAGAAGGCAAGTAGATGCATGAGGACACTTCTGGTTACAGTGCTTGCTTGACATGGAGTCAGGCAGAATGTCATATCCAACCCTTATCCTTCCAGTGACAGGTTAGAGGTGTGATGTAAGAAGAACAGATACATTAAAGTCTCAGCATCAGCAGCCATCTTGCTGAAACCATTCAGCACTGTAGACTAAAGCAATCCTTAAGTTCAACTTCTTACTATCCACAACAGAAACTTACACAGAATTCAGTTCTTACAAATCTGTTGTCAGCTCTCACTGAAGCCACAAGATTCTGAGCAGCCCTAGAGGCACTGGCCAGCTGCTAAACTTCATGCTACAGAAATTAAGTGTTTTCAGCAACATAGCTGCCAAGCTGCACACAACTTAGTCTGTTTCTGAGTTCATGATCCTCATGTCAGGCATTTAAGTGTCAATGTTAATGAACCTCCTCTTGTATAGTACTAATTTTGACACTGTGCAGAAGCATCACATCATCTGTTCTACCAGCAGAAGACATTTTGGGAAAATGTGCAGTGAAGGAATATGGATAATAACTTCAGAGCACTGGCTGGTCTGCAGGCTGAAGTCACACACTTAATTCCTGTATCACAACCTCTGGCTAATTCCAGAACAGGAGCTTGACT
>VXAX01000422.1:432985-477830 GCA_013399835.1 Leptocoma aspasia | reverse complement strand
CGCGCGCGCGCCGCAGGGGGACTACCGCTCCCGGCACGCTGCGCGCCCGCCCCGCCGCGGGACGCCGGGGGCGCCGCCGCGCGGGGCGCGCTGGGAAGTGTAGTGCCGGAGAGGGAGGCGGAGTCCCGCGGGGCATGCCGGGAGGTGCAGTCCTGCTCCCTCAGCCCGGCTGTGGAAGCCCATCAGCCCCAGCCTGGGGCCCCGGGAGGCTCCGGCACCCCGGCCCGGGCTCTGCATCCGCCCTCGGCCTCTTCCAGGCCAGCAGGCCCCGGGCTGCGGCCCAGCTCACGGAGATGCTCGGCTCTCCCCTGGCACACGAACACACGAGCAGGCAGGGCTGACATGGCCGCTGCCCTGTCACAGCACAGCCCAGCACCGAGACCTCCAGGCTCTGCTATTTCAAGGTAAAAGTTCTCCAGCTTCAACCCCGCTCGGTCCCCTCCCTGCAGGAACAGAGCTGCGAAGTGTGGGGTTCACAGAGCTACAGCATTAATGTGATTTTCGTGGGAATTCTCACAGCCCACTTAGGTACTCTTGCTTAGAGAAATAGCTAGAGAAAGTTAATTAGGGCCTTGAGGTAAAAGGGGTGGAAGAAGTCTCAAAGTCATACAATGAGTACACAATTTATTTAAACAAGCAAACATGCAAGTGAAACAAGCAAGAAAAGCCACTGTCCTTGGCAGGATGACTGCAGTCTCCAGAGTGCCTTCAAAGTGCAATTGCTTGCCTAATGACTGCAACAAGAACCGTGTTCACAGTCAGCCTGTTTGATTAGAACAATTAAAGAAACCAACAGGAATGTAATTTTCCTTAGGAGAAAATGTCCAGTCTAGTAAAGAATCCTAAATGAGGTGCAATGTTTTCCTCCACTGAGGCAAATTCATCAGAAATTAGGAAACGTTTTACAAAGGAACAAAAGTTCCTAAAATTTTGCCTGCAGTTTACAAGGAGTGATAAATGGATGTCACTCTTTTTTGCAGTTCAGCTGCACACTGTGAGGCCCAGGGCAGCAATTACCTGAGAAGGCTTTACACTCAAAATGAATACGTAGATCTGCTATAGGCCTATTGCAAATGAGGTTATCCAAATTCAAGTGTCTAATTCTTTAACTTTTGAACTATTTGATATACAAGACTATTTTCTAATTGCTTGCTACTACTATGGAAAAAAAAATAATCCTATTTAACAGGCAGAGAGTTGATGTTCCTAAGGCCACAGAAAGTGTCACCACCAGAGCACAGGTAGGTACTAACACCTCATGCCCTTTGTGCTCAGATGACCAGCCAATTCATTAGGAGACTGAAACAAAAGAAAATTCTGCTTAGAGCTGGAGTTCCAGTCCAAGGGTGCATCAGCACTCAGCAAATTAGTCCCTGCCAGGGGAACACAGAGACATGGCAAATACGAAAACAGGCACAAAAGGCAAATGACTCACCCCAAGTTACCAGCAGGTCAGTGGTACAGCAGGAGACAGGAGCAGCTCTCCTAAGCATCAACCAAAGACATTTTTTGGCAGCAGCCAAAAATGCAACATTAAAACATTGGGAGTTCTGAAAGGTCTTTGGTCTTACTGTATAATTAGGAACTAATTTTGTGACCTTCTGGAACTCAAAATGGACATCTTTGGTAAAGAAACACTGGACAGCTTCACAGGAGAAGCAGGATGTTTTTCTGCAAGGCTTGCTGAAAAGTTCTTGTGGCTTTTGTGATAGGATCAGAGCTGCTGTCAGAGCTGAAACCCAGCACTGTGACAAGCAAGAGAGAGGATTGCCCTGAAGGCCTGCTCCAGGGTCTGCTTTTATTCTGCTCAAATCTACAGGCAAATTAAAAGAAAGAAAATTGAGAACTCTAGGTCCCAAAAGTACTATGAAGTGGATAAAAGAACTGGGCATGGCTGACTACTTGGGTTTTAATGAATGGTTTATGGACATAGTGCAACTGCAGCACATTTCACTTTATTCCCTGTGTAAAAAATTATTAATAAAGGTATCAAAGTTGATGGCTGAGCAATTCTTTAGCCTTAAAAAACTTTCATGCCTTCACCTTTCTTTTTTTTCCCTCACCATGGCAGTAACTGAAGTTTTCAAAACTGTTTCACAGTAGTAACCAAAGTAATTACCCAACGTAATGCCCTAGTCTGATAACAACGTGTTTGGAACTTGACTTAGACTCCATCACTCTTTATCTAATCTCCAAAAGATCTGATGCCTCCAGGAGCCAACTTGCAGTCATTGTAATAAATCCACAAATTTTGCCATGGAAGCTACAGGATCTCCAGGCAGGAAGTCGATTAGAAGTAGTACATTGTAGGAAAACCTACTTGGGAAGGAAGGTTTGAATTTGGACAGTGCTTTTGACAAATTGTGGCAACAATTACTTTGTGGAAAGGCAATTAAGGGAGCATTACTTTAACACCTTATTTTCCAGTAGTTAATAGGGGTCATTGAAGGGGTAGTGGGGGTGTCCAGCATCTCTGGCTACTAGCTTTCCATCCACCTGTGAAATAAATAAGACAGACTCAGGTCAGAAAGATAAGTCCATTCTTACTCGCAGTTTCAAGTTCTCCATTATTTAGATTTCTAAACCTTTGTATCCCAAAAATCTGGGAGTACATTTCTCAGCTTAAACAAGAGCTCTTCTCTCTACTCCCAGGTCCTCTTAGCCTTTCTTGAAAGAAAAGGCAGATTTCTGTAGCCTAGAGCAAGAGTCTCTCAAGCTGCAGAGACTCGAAGAATTAGACTAAGGATAGTTAAAAGCCTTGTGCCTAAGTGCTGTAACATGCACACTTCAAAACACTTTATTGGAGTTGGAGCCTTTGTCCATGTTGCCATGATAGAGAATTGCTGGGCTGCCAATTTTAGAGATGGATAAGATGAAACACATTGAGAGTGTGTTCAGGGTCATATACTGAGGCATTAAAGAGTCACTGAACTCCTTTTAAGAACATTTCCACAGAAGACCAACTTGTCCAGCTGTAAAATGGGAGCACTGAAACCAATATTCACAGATAACCAGAAGCTCAGGCTGGCCCAAAACCAGACATGGCCATGCAGAAGTCTCAGTTCCTACATCCCACCTCAAAGCATTCAGATGGACAACTTGCATTTCTGTTGCACCAAGTCCATTGCAACACCCCCAAGTTCTGTGCAGCTGAGGTAAAACCTCATCTGTAACTTTTGGGGAAGTCTGGGTACAGCACTGGCTCAGAGCACACACCTCCCCACGTGTCAGGCGAGCATCATCCAGCCAGAACTTAAGTTTAACAACTAATGCCTCAATAAAAGTTATATTAGAGAAATCCTTGATTTTTATACATACAAACATGATGGCAGTGATCATTCAAAATGTTATGGGCACAGAGGAAATCACAAGGACTTCCAAACCAAGTATCCACTAGCCAGTGCCCCATTAGCTTTGAATATAAAACCTGCATTTCGAAGTGACCGGAATTCCTGCAATGAGCTGTTTAAATGAAATGAGTCACCTGGGGGCACTGCAGAGCACAGAACGAAGACGTTACTGTGTAACATTTGACTAATGCTCCGATTAAAATAGACCTGAAGTGAAGCTGTCAGCTGAAGGCAATCGTTAAAACAGGACAGAGTCACAGTAGCTTCAGGTTTCCTCAAGTTCTCTTGAAAGCCAACAGCTTCCTCATGTTCCTAGAATTCATATTCTTCACTCTCCCCCTGAGTTCTGTCCCCCTGCATATTTGTCCACACAGGACAGGCAAGCATTCTTGTTCACTGCAGGCCAAGACAGCAGCTGCCAGAAGCAATGTTTCACATCACTGATTCCAATCTACTCCAGGAATTTGAGAGAAGGAGGAGGGGAAAAATCAGCAATGAACACACCTGCAGGTCAACAGTAGCTAACTCTTAAAAAGAGATCATGATATGCTCACTACATTCCTCCTTTCCTGGCCTGACAGTCATTTTAAGTTTCACTTAAGTATATTCCTTGGCCAATTATATGTTTCCAAAAGTTTGGATTTCAGATTGGTGCAAGATAACTTCCAAACTCTATCCAGATAATGAACAGTTAAAAGTATAAAGCAACTTCAATTGTCTACATGCAATGTAATAGCCTCCCCTCATTTAAACATACACAAGGAGGAAGAGAGTGGCACAATTTTAAGAACTTGTGGCTATAGATTAATGAAGTAAAGCCAAGAACTGTCTCATCAGTTATGACAGGAGCTCTCATGTCACTGCTGTATCACACTTTGAAATCCAGACACTAAATCAGATTCATAGTGGAGATAGGCATGAAAGGTTAGACAGGAATTTTAATTCACAGTTGATGAAAATTCTTTCCAATAAGCCCAGAAGGGATGGGCAGGAGACAAAAGGTTCCATTAGAGATCTTAGAGCTACAGAGCCATGAGTTAACTCTACTCATCCTGCTTCTTCCTGTCTTGTTATCTGACAATATGGCAATATCTTTGAAGCCCAGCTGCATCACATTCACCCTCTCTCAAGCTGGATGGGCTGCCACTTCGAACTGTATTTAATCTCCTTTATGAATCCCTGTGATCTGATCAGGTCTCCCAGGTAACAAAAGCACATGAATTATCCCTGGCTCATTCAAGCCAGGCTACATTTTAATGTATTTTGCAGTTTCATTAACAAAACAACTTTGTTTGCACCAGGAATAGCAAAACGCTTGAAAGAAACATATTGTCAGTAGCAGGTGTGCTTGTCACTACCCCATTCACACAGATCAGCAGCTAAGCTGCTTGTTTGGTATACAGACTCCTGATCCATAAACACAGAGAGAACTTTGGCTGCAGGGATGTGAGGGTTTATATTTATGCACACATACAGTTAAAAAGATGGCCTTGAGGCTCATGAAAGCATGAGAAACAGTGAAAGCTGTAACACGTATCTACCCTTGATATGAGACAATCATTCCCCACACATTCACAGCTTCTTTTCTAAGTGGAGCTGGTCACTGATATACTCTCAATTATTCAAAAAACCCACAACGATATATCCTGGAGAAAAGCTTTCCCCAAGGAATTCCTCCAGCCAGCAGCCACTACTGAAGTATAATTTACAGGCAAAACACTGAAGAGGCCAGGCTATGCCTGACAGCTCCCAAATTTGCTGAGATTTCCTGTATCTGTACAGTATGGCAGAGAAGAGATAAATCACTTCAGATTCATTATATTACAACTACAGCAACTTGTTGCCAGTGATGCACCAGGGAATGGCAACAGCTCACTGTTGTAAAATCAGAAGCAGGACAAGAAGAAATGAGAAACACTATAAAGACAGGAGATAACAAGGCATTGACTATCTTTTTTGCAGTTGAGGGAAAAGAAACAAGTTTAGGTCTTTTAATGCAATAAAGACCAAGAGTACTTCAATGCTCACAAGGCAGTGGCTTCTCTGAAAACAAACTGGCATCTGCTAACACATGAGGTAAGGTTTTGTGTGACACAGTAAATTATTGATGTTAAAAAATGCTGCAGCTAATGGATTTGGGAAGAAAAATAGAACAGCCTAATCCAAACTCCTTACACTGGAGAAAGATCATTACAACAGATTCTGAAAAGGGGCACATGCAGTGGAGGGGAGGGGACAAATTCCTTGATGTGACTTCCACCATGGATGTGGAGAAGCAGCAGCACCTGAGTCTTCACTGATCTTAGAGGTTTATGGTACAAAGTATACAGTGACAGCTGGCACAAGGAGTACTTCTGGAGGAATGCCATGGAGCTTAGCCTGCTTGGACTCGAGAAGAACAAATCAGCAGGAGTTTGGTGAGATTTGAAGATAGGACTGACTTAAAGAGCCATGGAAGTCAGTAATGAGAATTCAAGGGAGAGCCACCCGTGATCAAAACAGAGGACAAAAGTTTTCAACAAGCTGTCTTTTCTGTACCCAGCTTTTGAAAAATTCTTTCATCTTAGATACCCTAAGAAGATGCAGTGTTCTTATGAGTAAGTAGCTCTGATGGGAACACTAAAGAAACAGAACTGTAAAAATCCCAAGTGGTGGCCATATGCACATAATGAAAACTATTAGAAACACAAGAAATTTACCGTAATCATTGGCACGATGTAACGCCAGTTTTTATTCAGGCTTCCAATGTGGCTCATCTCCTCTTCTGTGAGGCTGAAGTCAAACACCTGAGAACAAAAGGCAGAGGCTTTTCTCAATAACCATAGGTTGCCATCTGTTTGTTTTCTGCTAATAAATATGAAATTGCAAATAAACTCATAACGAACACCAAAGCAAAGACTTAAAGTCTGAGCTGTTCACACACCTGCCAGCTCTAAGCTTACACTGGTACTGCATAGTGCTCTGCCACTAGGGTAGAAAGCAGTGGGACTTTCTCACAGTGAGTGCTGCCTATTCAATACATATTCTGTTTCCATGTAGATCTAAACCTCGAGTGACTGCAGAATTTATGGGAATTTGTTAAGATTTCTAGCAGCACTCTACATGCCAGAATTCGGATTAATGGGAGTAAAAGTTACATAACTCCTTACTTAAAAACAAGTATGTAACCAGCCAATCTTTATGAAAAAAAGATCCAAGGAGGTGATTCAGAAACATCCCTCAAGATTATTTAAAGTCAGGGTTTTCAAATAATTTCTAAAGTCTCTACTTAAGAGCAGAAGTGAACCACACTTACTCCTTCAGGATCACTAGAATGACAGTTTGCTGGAGAAGTAGTCACCAGCCCTCACTTGCAGGATAGAGCAACTATTACTCATAAATAAGAAACACTGAGCATAATTAAAAGACTCCCTATTTCAATAAATTTGTGTCTCAAAAAAATTTAAGTACAGGTTTTTCATTTAGACCTCTACAAAGTACATTCTTTACCTTCTGATAACAAGACTGTGCATGTGCACATTGCACACACCGAGTTGCTTAGAACACATCCTTTGTTTTCAAAAAGCATCATTACCCTCCCTCCCCAGCTTACATTGATGAACAAGTATGAACCAAATGCCTCAGCTTGCTGCTCTGCAAGTTGTAGGACAGCATAGCAATTACTCACATGAAAAGGGCATTTCTGAAACTCCTCTCCTCCATTTCAGCTTACCTGGAGATTCTCTTGAATGCGAGCAGGAGTGACACTCTTGGGAATGACAACCACTTTACGCTGCACTTGCCATCTGCAAGAGGGGGTGAGAGACTTTGTCTGTGCATGCAGTCCAAGAACAGTGAGTATTTATTTTGGTTGAGTAATAGCCTGTGGCAGCAGAGATGCCACTTCTGTGAAATAAAAATCTCCACAGGAGTGACACAGCCCTGTATTGTATTAGGACCTGGTGTGTCCAAGTTCAAGCAAGACAATAACTACTGAATTAATCAGAGAGGCAGAGATCATGCCTTGAAACAAGCACCCAGGTTTCAAGTGTTTTAAGCTAAAAATCCAAGAAACAGTCAGAAAAACATACTTAGGCATTTCAAGCAAGTTCTAACCTGACAGCCAGTCAGAAACCAAATGAAAACCCAGATCCCTGAAGTGCCTGTCAAGTGGCTTGAGCACAAAATCTTGAACATATTCAGCTCTCTGAGTAACCTGCTACTGCCCAAGACTGTGGTAGTGACACTGATGGATACAAAGCCAGTCAAGAAAAATGAGGATAGAAATCTGATTTTAGTTTACAAGGTGCTGATTACATTCTGGGTATCACTCAGTCACCTTGTTTCCTAATATCCAGTACCTGGCTATATAAGAGCAAAACAGCAAATAGTTCTTCAGTGCAAAGGAGGCAAGCCTTTTCCTCAGCCCCTCTTCCTGGGAGCCCACCTGAGTGCAGCAGCAAGCACTAGAGGCTTCAAAGAACTGGCCAGATGCAAATTCAGTGGGCAGCACTCAGATGTGGTACACTGCTGCCTCAACTGTCCTACTGCTATTTCCTAGCACAAAAGGTACTGTCCCAGACATGGCAACAGTCCATGTGAACTGTCTCAGACATGGATCCAGGCCCTGAATAGAACCCTCTGATCTAGTCTACCTGCCCTAAGGCAGGACCAACTCTTTGTAAAACAAGCACCAAGTGGGGTTTGCTTTTGGCACTCCCTGTGATTTTAACTCCTCCCTGACACACTTTAAGTGGATTCCTTCTAGCTTGTATGTTTTGCTTGACTGAAGGCTGGATCCCAAATACCACCTCTCTCACAATTATTCTGTACCTGAGGATGATCTGTGCAGGTGACTTGCTGTATTTTCCTGCAATTTTTTTGACCCCAGGTTCCTCTAGCAGCACAGGCTCATCTGGGTGTTTCCACATGCGATCCGGAGAGCCAAGGGGACTGTAGGCAGTGAGCACCAGCCCTCGTTTCTGGCAGTGAGCAATCAGCTCGTTCTGAGCTAGGTAAGGATGGCATTCCACCTAGCAAAATGACCCACAATGAGTGGCTACAGAACAGACATCAACATACAATGAAACAAACAGGAAGTCAAGCACAAAAGAACCAAACATATTACAGGAGTTCATTCCAGATTCCAGAAAACCTTATGAGGATAAGGTTTAAGTTAACCTTAGTAACTCAAGTCACTATTAGGAGAAAGAAGTGTTAGTGGTAGGCTAAGCTTATAGGAAACAAAGAACAGATCACCTAAACTTGGTGCTGGACTTTCCCTTGGTACCAAACAGATCATCCAACAAGCAAGGAACCTCTATGCAGTAGGGATTCAAGTTACTCCCTCACAATCTTTCCTTTTTACAGACTAAATTGTTCCTCATATGGGAGATGAACCCTTCCACAGACCTGTTCATCTAAGCAGGTATAAATGCCCACAGAACATGGATGTGGCTTCCTTTCTAATCTACCTGGAAAGACATTCTCTGTGTGCCTGCTCCTGCAGAGCTGGCTATATTCTTCCCTGCAAATAAGAAGCTGCACCTCTTGTGCTAAACACATGACATTGGTTTGCAAATTCTTCACTCTTATGGACAAATAGGAAAGGTATTTGTCTCCTTTATCCACCTTACCTGGAGCACAGCTGGCTTCACAGTAGCCACGCTTAATACATCATCAATCTGCCGGCTGTTGAAGTTTGACAGCCCAATGGCTTTCACAAGACCTTTTTCCACCAGTTTCTCCATAGCCTTCCAGGTATCCTTGTAATCAATGTAGTCGTAACGCATCGTGTTATCGGGATTCTTTGGGAAGAGATTGTCCCCTCGTCTACGGCACCAAAGGTGAAGTGTAAGTACATACACCAAATTATTGTAGTTCTTCACTTCAAGAAACCTTCCTCACAGTAGTCTTAAAAGTTTCTACATAATGTGAAGGACAGAGTACAAACTGAATGAATCTGTCTGTCCAATTCCATTACATGACTTAACCTATAAGCAGTTATTACGCAAGACCTTTCCTACAATAAAGTTGTTACACAGCACTTTGAAGTACTCACCTACACAGCAGTGACTCCACAGAACTGATAAATCACTGTACACACAGCAGCAGCTCTTTGCACACTTTGATCCCCATAAAACAGCTGATTTAGGGAGCAGCAACTAAGAGGGCAGCTTCGAGTTGCTACCAAAGGGATCTGGGTTTTAGAGCTTTCTAGGAGAAACTGTATTCAAAGGACACTGACCTTCCCACTCCCTCTGGATTCTGTAGCTGTGTCCCTACTCAATACAAGCACAGATTCTCCCAGAAGTCTTAATATTTACATGTTGTTTATAGGTTGGGTGTGTTTCCTTCCAGTTAGTCATACCAACACAGGAAAAAAACCCACACCAAAAAAACCCACCCAAACAGACACAGAGTACCCAGCTGTGCCAGGTGACACCCCCACAGCCAAAGGGGTGAGACCTATGACTGGTCTCTGAGCAGTCCATGCTGGGAAGGGTACCAGCAATCCCCTGGAAGAGCACTGCTCGTAATCACCACAGGACTCTGCTAGCTCAGCAATGAGACTCTTACACTGCTCCAGATAAGCAGTGAATGGTGTGAGAAATGGCAATACTTGGGGACAAGGGGAGATGGTTGTTCATGTCACTGGTAAATCTAGAACCAAAAATAACTCTGAAAGCCTTATAAGCTCTCAATTCAGAAGAGCAGCTTCTTATGTCAACAGTACTGAATTAAGTGAGTGTAATTTTCATGACCTAAAGGCACTGTGATTTTCATCTGGAAGTCTGTTTTAATTTTTCTATAAATAACATTCCTTAGCTTAGGCTCCCAATGCAACAGACATTATAAATTAGCATGCATTAAAACAGTTACATAGAAATAATGGAAAACTGCAGAGTATACCGTTTCCAATGGGAAAAAAATGAAACTGCTTTATTAGACTGTCAATTTTGTCAACAGTGTCACAATATAACCTAAATTTAAATATTAGTACTATCTAAACATACATTATTATTTGTGTTATGTGTCATTATCAAAGCAATGTTTGATGGGGTATTTTTTTTCAAGCAAATGAAAAGCAAACCTATTGCACAACAGGAGAAATTTTTACTAGCTCTTCCTCCAGATCAGTTTTAGTTAAAAACACTTCCTCATTCTGTTATGCTGAGGAATATATTTATACTTTGAGCATCTTTCATCTTATCATTAGTGTATGACATTTGTAAAATTCAGTTCATATGACTAGAAGAAGAAAAAACATTCTCAGATTTGCAGAACAGAGGCCCCTTAAACTGAAAGGGCTTGAGTAAAGACTCCATGCAAACATTTGGCAAGGAGATTTATTCCTCCTGCCTTTTTGCTGATTGTAGTTGGGTGGGGAAATGACTACTTCCATATCTACAAGGAAATAGGAGTATGGAAGTGTGCTTCTCACGGGATTGTAGATAAGTGCATTTAACACTTAACTGGGAAACTTTCTTGTCTCTTATTTCCTCAAATCATAGAATTACTGCCATTTGTGTCATAAGAAGTCAATTTACTTCCACCTTATACAGATACCACCATGATACTGCATGTGCTTGTCCACTCCAGTACAGTTAATAACTACAAGTGAAAAGTGTTGTCTTTATGAAGCACTTAATTCCCATTTTACACATCAGTACAACTAAGGCACAAAGCAGTTCTGGCATTTCCTCAAGGTCACCAGGTATGCCAATGGCAGAACCAAGAACAGCTGCTACACTCCCCCAGTGCCTAGATGAAGACACTAGACTGTTTTAAACTTTCAACACCAAAAAACACCCTGCAGGTTGCATAAACAGGAAGAAATTCACAGCTCAGAAAGAACATCCTCCGGATATAACATGAGCCACTTATGTAAAACTGGTGTTTCTGCATTCTGTGCCCTTTGCATCTAGAACTTACTCAAAGGCATGAGGCCAGTGCATGAGGTACAGGTCCAGGTAATCCAGTTTCATATCTCCAAGTGTTTTCCTCAGTGCTGGCTCTACATCTTCTGGGTGGTGCTTGGTATTCCAGAGCTTTGATGTTACAAACAGGTCCTCCCTTTTAATAACCTTCAAGAAAGGAAGGAGAACATAATACACTGGAGCAAGTTCAGAAAGAGAATTGCAACAACTCCCCAATTAGTTTTAAAACAAAGAGAACAACTGAAGTTTTGTGGTTTGTTATGGGTTTTTTTTAAAAGGTAACACATGGAACCTACAAATGAAACCTTTCAAAATCTATTGGATGGAGAAGAGCCAGAGGAATACACAAAGTGGCAAGTCTTAAAGTATATCAAATACTTTAGCAATTAGAAGTGTTGAAAAACAAAAAAAAAAAATTTCCACATATTCACTCTTCCAAACCTTCCAATTCAAGGGTTAAAGCCATTACTAAGTGTGATGTGGCCAAAAGAAAGATTACTCAGCTTATTCATATGTAAATTTTGAAATTTCCATTTAACAATTCACATATTCCAGGCTCAACCAGCTAACTTACTTTACTTATCACATGCTATAAAGCAAGATTGCTTCTTGTGGAAAGAGCGTGGGAAAATAATCAGAAGATTCCCCAAAGCTCTGCATTTGAGTTTCCAGGCTGTGGAAGGACCACACTGAGAACTGAGAGCCCTGTACCCTGTGTTGGAAGGGTAAGAACCAGAAATAAAACAGTGGAGAACTGGTTAACTAGAAAGTATAAAATACAAAAGGGAGATCACACTGGGCAAACTGAAGCACAGAATTCCATCAGAAAGGACACTTCTCACTGTCCCATGTCTGACAAAACCTCACTCAAGTCCATTTTGAAGAATTTGGAATGATTAATTCCTTAGTTTCTCTCTTCCAACCATTCAATTATTTCTGTGTTTCACACAAGGGTGTTATGTTTAAAAGGAAGATATTTTTAAATTATTTTTTAAAATAATTCTTATTCAAATTCTAGTTCTAAGTTAGCTAGTTAATATGAACTGAACAAAATGCTTTCCATTGTTACCACATCTAATAGGGAGGAATCCCTGGGACAAGCTGAACACAGCCTCTCTCAAGTACATAACAAAGAAACTGCCCTAAAGCCAAGGCAAGAGCAGCAGGAAACCAAGAACATGAAAACTTCCTTTCCATGGGCTGTGAGGCTGTACCTGTTATCCATGTGGCCCCTTCAGGGAATAAATTTAAGATTCCACCTCAGCTCATACATGGGAATGCCTGTCACATTACATTACACTCAGGCCTCAAACTCTCAGGTGCAGACCCAAGTCACGTTTATGAACCTTTCACATGCAATCACTGTTTTAAAAAAAAAATAAAATTCACCATATTTACTCACTCGTATTTCATCTATAACCAAAAAACCTACAGTTGATATTTTATCAATAACCAAAAAACTGAATTTGTTGTGACTATCCCCCATTGCATACTAGGGTAACTTTTCACAGAAATAATGACAAAATGTCTATTTTACATTATAACTACTGATTCTGGTAACCCCAAAGTATCCAAGTTGGGATACTTCATAAGAGGAAAAGGAGCAGGAAAAGGAAAAAAACCACCACCACCAAAGGCATTTTCTGTTGCCTCCATTCAAATATCCCTGACAATCTTTCTTCTTCACGAAAGCCAGGAGGGTACTAAGAGGAGAGAAAGCCCTCTTTCATGCCTTCTCCTGATAAATAGTAAACATCTGGGGTAGACCAGCAGGAAAAGCCACAAATATTAACTTCACAGGGGACAGCTGTAAGTTTTGGCACAACACACAGGCAGCAGGGCAGTTCCTGGGTTTGTACCTTGTTGGGCCCAACACATTCCTGGAAGGCCTCCCCGATCTCGGCTTCGTTGCTGTAGGCGGCTGCGCAGTCGATGTGGCGATAGCCCACGCTCAGGGCGTGTTTCACTGCCTCCTTCACCTGCAACCAGAAACACACTGCCCATGCAGCCACTGAAAAGGGATGTGGCATTGGGGAAAAGTTAAAAAACCCTAAGAGATTTAGTGAGGAACACCCCCCCAAAAAACCACACACCTGCATAAGGTCATGAAATTCAAACAGGAGGATGTGGAGTCTCTGTGGCACAGTCCTTAGGGGGAAGAGCAAACTGCTGGCAGACACTCCGAGAGGAACAAGAAAATGGATCATGCACACAGGGCCAGCATGCAAGAATGCACCAGACAGAACAAATCCCTGCTCTTCACTATAGTTGTTACACTATTCTTAAATATAAAATTAATTATAAGAAGCAGTTTTCAAATAAGTCATGGCTTAGGAAGGCAACTTTTCTGTCCTAAGTGACAAATCAACATCGGTCAAACCTGGAATATATTTCCTCTTGCCCAGTAAAGAAAGAGCTTGGCTTCCAACTCCAGAATCACCACAGTATGGGTTTGGTTCAGCCACTCACACTTAATTACCAAGACAATGCTTTTTTGTGGAACATTTTCTTTCTTGTCTCATGATTGCACAACAGTGAAAGTCATACTGCTGGGATACTCATGACGATCCTCACAACTTTACATTTTGCTTTCAACATTGCTGACAATGAAGGCGTTGCCAACAGCAACATATTCCTTGCTCCATATCGTCATACAAAAGCCAGAATGGTTTTTGGAAACCAAGGCACTTTACTTCAAATCTGTATCTGCTTTTGAAAGCTCTAATGAAGCACAAGCACCAAACATCTTCACATGTGGGCCTCAGATATGGAGCAAGTCCAGAAACCAGAAGAAAACACAGGATGGCCTCTTTGTGAAGACTCCTAAGGAGCTTTTGAATAAAGATTTTCTATAAATGATTTTGCAAGAATGAAGAATTACTACAGTTGCCAGTATTATCATCATCTCCTGTTAGGCTGGTGACTATTTAGTAAAATCTGTTCCATTTAACTTCCAGTGGACAGTTAGCACACATTCCCTCTTACATCTATCCTTCTGAAGTACTACAGAAAGAATAATACACCCCATCTCCACAGGGATTTCTATACATTGCACCTCACTAACTTGTCTCTCAAGACTGTGGGAGACTGCAAATTATTCTGTGTATAAGGCTTGATGCAATAGGGCCATAAATGTTAAGTGAGATCACACCTCTCTTGTCATGAGGTTAGAAAATATGTCCACAAATGGTAGAGGGAAATTGATTTCTTTCAACTTAATCAAAGTACCAGCATTTTCAAATTTAAAGCTGACAAAATAAGAAATACCAAGCAAAGGCGTGTACAGTCCTGCTTTCAGATGCTACAAAAAGGCAATGGGGAATCAAATGTGAGATCTCTGTCCCACTGGTGGATTTGATTTGTTTTTCTTGTCAAGAAGTGCAGTAAAAGCAGACACAGGATATTCTGACTACATTCTTTGGCATTTTGAGAGGAAAGCTGGAGTGTAGCTCAGTTTCCCTTAGCCAGGATGACAAAGCACTTCTATTACAGCAGTGAACTCTTCCTTTCTCTAGCAGGATGGTACTTACAGTCCTTGTTTCACCTGACAAAGACGTTCCTCAGGTCACTACAAAATCAAGGGCAGGGAAATTCTGAAATCACTTAAGACATAGTAAAGCTTTTAAGACTCAGTATCTATCCTCCAAAAAGGTGAGATTTGTGGAAAGGGACAGAAAACCAGCAATGTTCTGTGTCTGGAACCCCCTATTTCCTGTATCAGATTAATACTTTTTTTTAATCAAACAGGCACGAAGTTTACCATAAATGAAAGTAGGCACCACTCACAGAAAAACAGAGATACAGCACTCCAAACATGTCTCTGCAAAGCAATCAACAAGAGGCTGTATTTTTTTATCCACATGTTTTGAGAAATTTCTAGCACTGAAAAACTGGGACTGATAATTGAAATAAGGTTTGGATCTGAGGAAAATAATCTGTATTTGGGTAAGCTACTCCCAGCCTACTAAGACATTCCAATGTGAACTGAGAGCTCCTGTTCCACACAAAAGGCAAACAATAAAGAGGAAACAAGCAAAAAAAAAAGGCATCTTTGGAGGGGGAAATTAATAACATATAGATGTAAGTTTAAAAGAATACATTTTTTTAGCCGGCAGTTTTTTATTTTTGAGATTAACTTCAGAGAGGTATATGCATTTCACAGTAGGGGACAGAGAACAAAAACACAACAGAAGCAGTTGAAGATTCATATGCCTGTGGGTATTTGTTGTTATGAAGTAAAAATAGCCAAAGGACCCTTCAAACTTTCCATATGTTCTTTGGTTTAGCCTGTCAATACTGCTATGAAAGGAGCAATTAGTGAGTTGACTTTGCATTAGGCACGTTGAGTCACACAGCTCAAGTGTGACTCACCAATCCATCCCCACAGAACTAAAAAGTTAGGTTATACTACAAATAGGTCTGAATGGATCTTGAGACATCTTCCAGTCTATCCTCAAGGCCCATAGCTGGGCAGAGTAAATCCAGACCACACTTACACACATTTTTCATAGCCCTTCTTGTGACAGACAGTCTATTCCAATGCTTTGAGATCTTTATGCTCAAAGTCTTTTAGACGACTCACAAAGATGGCCCTGATGCCACATCCCATTCCTCCCAGATGTGAAATTCACAGCTTGCCCTTTATGAGGGCTTTTCCCACATTTGCAAAGTGCCAGCACAGCTCCTCTCCCACCTCTCTTGGCCATATAACTGCAGGTGCTTCCCCCTTTCATCACAACTCACCTTTCCCAAACCTTGCATCACTGTTGCTGCTGCCTTATCAGCTGCTTCATGCCCTTCTTCAAATGGTTTGCCCCAAAACAGACACAGGTATTGCAGCTGGACCCTCACTCTCCTTCACTTTACAGCAAAGTCCAAGGAACTACATTCCCATTTAAACATCCCAGTAAAGGGACTTGGCCTTGCCACACACCCTCTTTTGAAGACGGATGAACACAGTATCAGTGGCAGATTCAGAAACATAATCTGTAAGTTCCCATTAATTACAATATCCATTACTAGATTTCCAATTCTTCAATTTGCCTCTCACAAGGTTAGAAAACTAACAAGCCATCTTTATACTTCAGGCAACACATAGTTCAAGTGACCCAGGAGCCTCTCGTGCACAGCCCCAAGCCATTATGAAGAGATTTCCACTCTTAAAAGGTCAATATTACCAGGAAAGAAAAGGCTCTGACCAGCCTCCCCTGGTTCCTGCGAAGTTGACACATTTTAGCAGTCCTTTTGCTGACAGGAAGTAGGAAAAAAACAAATAATCAGTGCACGTGATGTTCAGATGCACTATGACCAGAGCCCAAGTGTTGCTATATCACAGTTTCTAAATATTGCACTAAAATTGGCTTAAAAGGAACTCACACCACGAGATAAATAATGCCAATTTAAAAGGTGGTGTTCCCTAAAATAAAGTGGTTTGCCTCTTATCCTTGAAATGTTGAATTGAAGTCCCTTCCTTAACAGCAGTGAATTCTTTTGTGCCCGTAACCAGGATTCTCTATATTGTCTAACAAACTTCAAGAACTAAACATTGTCCCCCGCAGCTGCAGTCCTGTCACACGACACCCTGTCTGACTGGTTTTCTGAGGTGCACTTCTCCTCAGCTTTTCCAAGGTTTCACACAGAAATGCAAGCCCTGTGTCTCCCTGTCCCACAGAACCAGCCTCTGCCACTCCAGGTTAGGCTGCTCATCAGGTGGAGATCAATCCTCCAGGCTGAAAGCACAGCTCACTTGAGAGAAGAGAACAAAGCATTAAAGGATTACAGATAATCCAGCTGCAATATCAAAAAGGCACAGTACTGATATTCTTGATGCTCCTGTCTGAATGGATTTCTCTTTGAACTCATTCATGCTGCCAGTTCATAAATTTATGTACTGTGTTCCCTTCCATTCAACAGCCCTCCATCATATTCCTATGGAAACATGCAAAACAAATTTCTCTTCTAGCATTTGATCATGTAAAACATAAAACATCCTATTATTTTGTACAGTGTCAATCCTATAAAATCCTATAGTCTTTCAACATGGAATTTGATTCAATTATTTTCCCCCTATTAATAGCTAGGAAACTGGGGTTGCAATGACACCTTTGTACTGGACTGCTAAGATCTGTCTACAAGATCAAGGCTTGTTTACAATCAGGAACAGTAACAGCAGTAATAAAGAAATAACTTAAGCTTGGCAAGGGAAAGAATTACAATCTGCAAAATATTTACCCAAAATAATTTAAAAGCCATGCATTTCCACACTTGCTTCTAATGCAGCCCTTGAACAAAAGAGCTGTTGATAAATACCCTCTACTTGGGAAACAGCTAAACCAAATTTAATCAATGTTAATTCTTCTGCTTCTCTGGGTTTTTGGCCCCTAGTCTTTAATTCATAATAGCAGTTATTATCCCTGAACTACATCATGTCCTTTTAAGGGTAAATCATGTGGACACTGCCCAATTACTTCTATGCTCCTGAATGTTCAAAAGTGGTAAACAGAAATTAATTTATTCTATAGGAATAGCAACAACTTCTGTAACTCTGGCCCTTTTCAGTGCACTTTCTAGATTTTGCCTTCAATACCTTCTACAAGGAAGTCTTTGAAGACAACAGATATTCCAAAGAAGTGACTCCCAATGACTTCCAAGGAAACCCAGAGAAGATGGCTGGATCCTGTGTGGGGTTCAGCTGCCAGCAGCACTGCTGATTATGGCAAAATCCAACTGAATTAGGTTTAAATTATGCACAAACAGGATCTGTCCTGGTTCCTTTCTAAGGCCACATGTTTCTCAGAACAATTAGTTCACAGAATAAACAATACATTCATATTTTGTTTGTTTAGTTTCAGACATTTTCTTTAGACAAAGCATATTTAACTGTTTTGAGTGCACAGAAATTCATCCATTAAGTTTGTGCATGTTAACAAACTTAATTCAGCTGTCATTTGATGTTTTAAGTGGCAAAGCTGCACATTCACCCTTTTCCTCATTTAAGAGGTTGACTGAGCTCTCACACCAACTCAGCTTCCACATTAGTACAACTTCTATTCCCAACAGATCCACTGTCCTGACAGTTGTTTGGACAGGAAAACCCACAGTAAAATGGCTCTGAATAGATTTAATTTTCATAGCTTGTTTCCCATCTTTTCCTCTAGCTGGCACGAGAGAACTGCACGTCTTGAGTTTTAACTTTCCCTCTCAGTCATGAGCACAATGTCATCCAACATATTCCAAAAAACACCATAAAGCTCACACAAGAGTAGCAGTGAGACATCCATTTACTGCACAGACATGGTGTGCATAATCCAGAGAAGCTGTGGATGCCCTATCCCTGGAAATGTTCAAGGCCAGGGTGGATTGACCTCTGAGCAATCTGGTCTAGTGGAAGGGTCTCCCTGCCCACAGCAGGGATTTGGAACTAGATGGTCTTCAAGGTCTCTTCCAACCCAAACCACTCTGTGATTCCACAATTCTTTGAACACCAGCTAGGAATTTCACCAAGCAGGGGACATTACCTTTCACAGGAAGTACATACCATTTCACAAAAATTGTATCTTTTAACTAAATGAAAGAGATACAAAAAGACAGACAAAGGGGAGAAGCATTACAATAGCAGGCACACCATGGAGCACACAAACATTCCCACAGACTGTCTGTAGTAACACAGAGAATTGTTTCCAAGTGTGGTGTTTGCCAATTCACTGCATTCAGAAGCAGAGTGAATGTCTAATGATACATGAGTTGTCTTATTCTGAAAGCAGGCTGACCCAAGCAAGTTCTTTGTTTTCCTGCTAACCATTGGCTGGCTGCTGGAACAGGACTTATTACAAGAACAACTTGAGTTTCTGCCTCCCAAAATAATGCTTTCTGCTGAGTCATCAGCCTAAGCCAGGGGGGTGTCTGGCCAGACCAGCAGCCTGAGGACTTGCCAGTGGAAGGGTCCAGCACTGTGTTCTAGAAACACCATTCATTGGTCTTTCTCTGGGTTTCTGTCCCAGAGCACCACTGCCCAAGGTTAACAAGTCTGAAGGGATCTTCCTTTCTGGAAGGATCTGCTGTCCTTGTGCCTTAAGGCCTTAGTCAGGCAAATACACACATACAAATACATTCAACTTCAGTGGACTCAAGTCTAGAACAGCTCAAGCAAAGGATCCAGGTCTCAGATCTGGGACCTTCAAAAAAAGTGCACAAATAGACATTTTAGTTGAGAGCACAATATCCTATGTTCCCTCCTTACTTGGCCACGGTCACTTTTCCAAGTTCCCAGTCCCACGAGAGGCATCTTCTGCCCGGTGTGGAGTGTAACAAAGTCACATGTTGCAGGCATTTTTGCCTAGAGAATAAAAAGAACAAACAGTTTTGCAGCAATTCTTTAAGTTGCAACAATTTACCTTTTCTTCTCACAATGGCAAAGTTTTTTCATCAACAAAGGAAGGGCTTACAGTGTGTCCCAACATCCTCCCTATCTATGTTTCTACTCAAACAGTTAAAAAGAAACTGCATTCAGGATGAGCTCCAAAGCTGGCTAGCTGATTTCAGTTACTTCCCAAGCTCTTCTGCATCCAAAATCGTTAATGTTATTTGTTTAAAAACAAAAAGCAACAAAAATAACCAAGAGTGGAAGAATGCAATGTTAGTTACATCTGACTATGTAGGAGGAATGGATGTTTTCAGAGTTCAGCATCCACATAGCATACTATTCCAAAATAGGTCTGCCTTCTCAGTGTTGTCATTTTCCTCAGATACTTAGGTCCCAGCTGATGGATGTGTTCACAGAGTTTATGCTTTCAATTTCTTGCTTAGCTTCTCAAGCCAAACTTTTGTAGATTTAACAGCAGACAGCAAACAGCACACTTGTTTTTCAGACAAACAAGAGCCATTGGAGTGATCCTGACTTGAAGGCCACCAAGGATCCCTGTAACAGTTAACCTGAGCAAGTCCAGGCTCATCTTGTGCTGCACTTCATGCCCACCCTTGTGCTATGGGATGCACAAGCTGCAGGATAAGCTCAGCAGCAACCTGTAACAGGAGTCTGCAGGTAGCTCGCACTTTGTACCTGCAATTATGCTACCTATGTGTCCTTGCCTTTATCTAAAAAAGCAGGAAGTTCTCCTGTAAGCATCCTTTCTGTCTGACAGTAGAAGTGATGAATAGAGGTGTTTTCTTGTAAAAGAATCTCTTGCAGTTCAAATGACCAAAACAGGGTAACCCCTGCTATGGACAGGGTCTGCACACTGTGCTGTGTGAAATCTGCTCAATGCTGCACAAGTTGGGGATCCCAGCACCTGAAGGGATACACAGTTATCAACACTGTCCTCCTTCTTTAAAGGTTTAGCTCCAAAAAACATCATTTGAGATGATACCTTGGAGTCTGAGTGCCTTTCTTACCAGAATTGTAATGGGCCAGCACCTCCTGGTGCAAGACAATCATTACACTGAACTAGTAGACCTGGATTTGCACTGAGTTAAGTCCAGCTATTGGTGCTGAAGGCAATCACTGGTGAACCAAACTGCAGGTGTACATCTGTTTTATTGGGGTAGGAGGTCAGAGAAGGCATGATGACAGTGCCAACAGTATTCTCTTCTACTCTGAGCTTACACAGCCATTTTGTAGCCAGCTACATGCAAGTGGGTGTTGTTTACCTGAATTTAGTTGCCTAAATAAAGACATCTTGCATCAAGCAACACAACTAAAAATGTAAGGCTTTTTTATTCGCTTTGGCCTATAATACAAATAAGATACCAACTGTATGCTTTACACAACCATGTTATGCAATCATCTTAAAGGTAAGAGTTCAGCCCAGAAGACAAGGTACATGTTTAATCAATAACTAGCATCAGCACATTTTTAAGAACCATCTTGCTTCATGTAACATTGCATATTGACACTGCAGGGAGATTTGAACTACAGCCTCTACAAGAATGGAACACATCAGAATGGCAGACACTGGAAAAAATATGTTAATTAATACTTTCCACTCAGATTCTTCCCTAAAATAGGGGATTTAGGAGAATCATACTTATGATGCTAGCCATAATTATTCAGTTAATTAAAAAGCTGAAAGCCTCTTCTTAGAAGGGCAGAGATAAAAAGAAACATAAAAGCAAACTAATTCTGGACAAGTAAGATATGGCTATGGCTAACATCACTAACCTACTACCACATTCACATAAAGGAATTAAAGCTCAGAGTAATACAAGAACAGCATAAGGCTGGGACGATGCACCAATAACCAAGCAAACTACCCCAGGTCACCAACCCACAGCTACAACTCATTTTTAACCTAAAGCAAGGAATCTTTCAGCAGTAAAATAACCATAGCTATGTATACCATTATTATGTACAGATATACAAATAGGTACATATCGGCAATACTTAAGTCGCTATAACTGAACAGCTTCTGCCACACAGATCAGGAGTAACCCCTCTGCATTCCGGCTCCCCTGGAGGAGCCGAGCGCGCCCACCTGCCCCTTATCGGGGCAGCGCAGGGCGGGCCCGCCCGGCGCGGGGGGCGGTGGAGGAGCGATAAGGCGGCCCCGCAGCCCCCTGCACTCACCGCCGGTACCGACCGCTGCTGCTGCCGTTACTGAGGCTCCTCTGCCGCTGTTCCTGCTGCAGCTCGGCCCTTCCGCTTCCGCCGGGAACGCGCCCCGGGCCGCGGGCTGGGGCTGCGCGGGTGCCCGTGACGGGTCCAAATGTGAAAGTCCATCAGTGGGGGTTTAGCGGGGCTGAGCTGCCCTCACGGCTCTGTCCCCGGCGGGGCTCCCCGGGACCGACCCGCTCCCCGTAACTCATGGGGCCCCCGGCACCGACACACCCCCTGTTACTCATCGTGTTCGCCCCGCTGATCCGTGCCCCCCGGCCCGGTTCCCGTCGGGAAGCTCAGGCAGCCCAGCCTCGCCGCTCCCGCCGAGCGGTGAAGTGATAAATGCGATGGGCTGCACCACACGGGGCAAGCGACAAAGGACGACCCCGGCCCATAAATTCCGCAAGAAGCGTTTGCATTTCCCCGACTGCTGTTTGTCGTGGCCTCTTCAAGCGGTTTCTACTTGTATGGAAACCGAATATACTCAGTTTTATTTGCAGCCCTAAATAACAGGAATCCAGGGAAAGTGAAAGGCCGATTGCACCCGTTTTGCTTTAGCTTTTGCTCTTTAAGGTGTATAAAGAAGTGGCACTTTCCGAGAAGGCTGGGGCTCCTCTCCTTGCATTCCTTGCAAGGAATTCATTTCCTTGTTTGCTCGGGACCGCAGAGAGATTAAAGCAGGCTCGTTCAGCTGAGTGCTTTCGCTGCTGGGCAGGGACAGCCCTGCTACTGGTAATTCAAAGCCTTCCGCTGGAGCAGACTTTGGCCGGTAATCGAGAATCAACTGTGCACCCAATCTTAAACACAACTATAAACAGATAATCAGTTCTGACTTTTTCTCCAGGCTTCCATCTTTACAAGCAATTTATAAACATTCGGAACTTACAGTAAGATTATATCAGAAATAAGGCAATAGATACCTCTGGTGGGGCTTTGAAGAGCCTGTTACTTATTTCCAGAAAGATAAATCTGCTGCAGATTCTGTCTTTGCTGTTCTGACTTGAGCTGCTCAGGAGGCTTAACGGCACAAAGGTCAATTAATCTCTTGGGCATGCATGTGACCAGATTTTTCTGTTGCACAGCCTGTTTTGACAAAATAAAGTGGAAGAAAAGTGCAAGGACAAGACAACAATTATAAGTAACAGGAAGCAGGAAATGGAAGAATAAAGGGGGAGGAATCACTGCTGTTTGATTTATTTTTATGAAGACTCTGCCAATCACAAATCCATTTGAAAATCCACAATCTTCAAGCAAAAGAAGATGCTTGAATTATATAAATCTCACATATGAAAGCTTTAACAAGCCTCAGCCTCCAGTAATGTAACGGGGGAGTAAAAGGGAAAAGGTAAGGAAGACTAAAACATTTTGTCATCAAAAGGCAGTGGTTATCCAAACATATAGTAATGGCCTCCTAACTGAAAAAAAAAAAAAAAAGATATGCAGAGAAGAGGTAATGTAAGACATTTTGACCTAGAAATACAATCTTCACTTGATTCAAACAAAGAAAGCTAATATGTGCATTGTATATTTAAAGACATGCAGTTGTTCTCATTAAAATGATTGTGCACCAGCTGCTTGTGCATAAATGCCCCATGGAACTTGTCAGTTGTTGACTTGTCAGCTGAATTTCTGCACACATGAAATTAAATTGTCCCCACATGGCCAGGACTCGACTCTGTGTCTCTGGTAGTACCATGTGTACGTAGGAGGTTTGGTATATTCAGGACTCAGTGGGCTTTTGGCACACGCAGTGATGAAGTCCACAGGGAATGTGTGGGGGTGTCCTAACGCGCTGGCTTTTGAGGGCATGCAGGGACTACCTCTGCTCTGTGCTCCAGGGGCATGCCTAGTGTTGCCAAAACCATTACTATTCCAGTTAAATTTATCTTACTCTGGGAATCTTTGATTCTCTTACACAAAACCATTCTCAAATGCATGGAAACCCAGATGTGTGGTAATGTTCTGAAACAGGTCCAGTTTCTTTGCCTTTCTTTTTATACACAGCAGGGTGTTTGTTTTTCACATCAGGGACCCATTCCCAACAAAGATACATGGGAGATGCTGTGATCAAAATGATGGATGTGAAAGTTAACTTGGCTCCCAGTTTGGGCAGTTTCAGTGCTCTGGCACTGCAGGGTCTGCCAGCTCCTCTTTGTTGGTAGATGAAGTACTTACTGTGTCCCTGTCTGTGTGCATGGGTGCAGAGAGGCCTGCACTGGGCTCTGATGCTCCATGCTAATCAGGTACAAGCTGATCCTGTCTGGCAGCTATTTTAGCAGAACAGGACAGCATGGTTACCCTGCTGTGGGGAGAAACAAGGTGGGGAGAGAACTCCATCCTTCCAGCACCTGTGGGGATAGACATGCCCTTCTTTCCTGAAAAACATAATTGTTTTAATCTAAGTAGCATCTTACATCTAAAGGTTGAGAAAGGCTACAGAAACCCAGGTGCTCCTGAACAAGGAGTGGCCCTGACAACTTATTATTCCAAAACCTCCAAAAACTGATGTCTGGAAAGACAAGCTCAGAAATTAATCAAAAGTAATGAGGCCACAGACATATGAATGGAAAGGCAATGTTTACAGCACAAACCTGGAACAACCTGCAGACCACACTGGGTATATTGTGCATCTGAAAGTATGAGAAATGAGCATAACAAGCATTAAAGGAGTCAGAAACTATGAGAAAGTAATTATTGCTTTGTCCATTGGTAAACATGCCAGAGTTGCGGTGGAACTACATTGTTCTGGGGGTTTTGATTAGGACTGCCTGACCTTTCAGGGGTTAATCTGTTCAGAGGCTCATTCGCCTCAGGTGATGGGGAGGTACATATATGTCTCAATATATAGATCTCAATTCTCATGACAACACTGATGTTAAGAGAGCAAACTTCTTCCTGTAAAAGATTAAGCTTGCTATAGCAGTATAAGTAGATAAATTAGTTGCATGTGAGTGCAGATTTTTTCCCTGAGTACATAAATGCCGTGTTATTTGCTTTCGTTATTTAAGGATTAATTTCATCTGGTCCCAAAATGAGTCATGTCTGGGTGAACCACCACGTGGGTATGGTCACCCGGCAACACTACACAGCGATCTTGATTATAAACGTTTAAAGTTTGTTAATCCTTTGTGGTTTTCTCCTTATTATAATTGATAATCAAGTTTTAACAGGTATAAGAAATGCAACTGTAAACTGCAAAACAGATGAGTAAAAATCAGTTGGTGAATACATTTAATCACTTTTGACAGAAGCGTCACATTTTTGACACTTCTGTCCTTGACATGACTTAATGGCTTTTAGTATTCATTATTTAATAAAGCTTTCACATTTTAATTCAGAATTTGGCCCTGAAAAAGTACCACACTGCTTGTTCACTCTTGGATTCAAAGACAGTGCTTATGAGGAATCAGTGAGGCTAAACGTCCCTCAGAGCAGCTTCACTACTGAATGATGTAAAACTCCCTGAAGTAACTGTATCTTCCGAGGGTTTCCATCCTACCACTGAAGCTCAACGATTAGACTTTAAACTTAGTTTTCATCTTTCTTTTGCTGACTTGCATGACTTGGATCGGTGTTCCCATTGATGGAGAAAAATCAACGAAAGCCTTGGGAACGAGTGTCAGGGAGAGGGGGCAGCGGGAGCAAGAGGATGGAGATTTGGCATCGCACCTCTGTAACACTGCGAACACACATCGCTCTGTTCGTGAGAGGTTTCGTTTTACTTCTGTCAATGGCCAACACTTAATTCACATGAATGACATGCTAGTCATCCCTTACTCTCCCTTAAAGTCCTTCGTACCCTCTGAGGATTTCAAATAATCATAGCTCGGTCAATTAAGGAACTAAAAATGCCATCGCTTCTTGCACCAAGCCCATCAATCGTTTCTAACCGCGGCATTGGATATTTCCACGGCACTTCCCGGGACTCTCTCCAGAGTACGATCTGCGTTCCCCCGCGCCCCGACAGCCCCGGATCTGCCAAGTCATGCTGCCCTTGCAGGCACTGCCGCCCTCCCCTCCCCGTCCGCTCGCGAGATCCGCGCTGCTATAAAGGGGGCGGCGCGGCGGGGCTGCGGCACTTTGGGCCGGGCCGAGCCGCTGCTGCGTGTGCGGGACCAGGTCGGCGCTCCGAGTGAGTGTGCGGGGCCGCGGGGGTTGCTGGGGACTTTGCACAGTGCGTTTTTATTTTTAAAAAATTTAATTTTATTTTTATACGGTTTTTTGTTACTGTTTTGGGTGGGTTTTTGTTCGCTTTCCCCTCCCCCTCTGCGCAGATGCGTCTTTGAGCGAGGCGTGTAGGGCGAGCCCTTTCTCCCCGCGTCCCGCTCCCGGATGATCGCGCTGCTGCGGGTGCCGCCTGCACCCCTGTGTTCAGTTTTCCCTGGTTTTGGTTTGGGCTTTTTTTTTTGGCGGAGAGAGTGGGCAGATCAGTCCTTCCAACGCTCCGGCCTTTATCAGCGCTGCGCGGGAGGAGCCGCGGGGGGAGCGCGCAGAGCGCCTGCCGGGAGCCGAGCGGCCCCTTCCCGCGGCATCTCGCTTCTAAGCCTTAAAAATCCCCCAACCCGAGTGCTGGATGCGGCTCGGGGACATGCAGGGGGCGGGTTCCCCTGTCCCAAGCGGTGTATAGCGGCGGCCTGGGCGGGGGAAAGGCTCGGAGGTCGCCTCGGAGCCCCTTGGGCACCACGCGTGCCGCGGTCCGTGCGCGATGCCCGCGGTTCGGTGTCGCACCCCGACCGCGGCTGCGGTGGCCTGACCGCATTTTTGTGACACTCTGAAGGTGGCAGAGTAGGAGGCTGATGGCGTGTTTTGAAACGGCCTTTCGCTTTTGTTCAAGGCACCCTAAAGGTATTAAATCGCTCGCTCAAGGGAGCAGGCCTGGCTTATAATTGCAGTTTGAAGGTAATTGCGGCCGTCTGCGGCTATGAGCAACAAAGACACTCTGGCCGGATTCGAGTGTATTTGATTTAAGGTGCTCATTCTACTTTCGTCCAGAATGAAAGGAAGTAACAATGATTCTGTGGTCTGCTCCTCTGCGGGTTAGGAAATGCTGCGGCTAAAAATCCGAGCAGAACACGAGCTGACCCCACAGGGAAAAGCAGAAAGGCTGGCAGGTCACAGTGGGTGCTCTGAGGAAAGCACATGGCTCTCTTGAAGTGTGAGGCAACCAAAGCCTCCTGCAAATATTAAAATATTATAGTGTTACCAGAGAAAGGGGCAATAACTTGTAGTTTAGAATGGGGAAGTATCAAAGAGCAGTCTGACCTTGAATACGTAGTGAAGTACTCCAGAGGATTGCTGATGGAACAAATATAGAAGGACTGGCATAGTACTGAGCAAAAGGATGACCTTGAGCTTGGATAACAGAAAATAATGTAATTCAGTGATAAAAATGTGAGGTCATGCACTCCAGGCCGAGCAGCTCTTGCTTATAAGATAAAACTCACTACTTGGAGGCATCTCAAATAAATACTGTGCAGTTGCTGTTCCCCGTCCCTCTTGCAGAATTGCCCTTTGAGAACCACAGCTGCATTTGTAGGTAAAGGATTCTTGATGTTCTCCTGCCAGGCTGCTTCACTGCCTCCTATAAATGATCTCTAGTCCTGGCCACCACATTCTCTCCCAGTCTGCTGCAGTTAAAGACTAAAAACCCTTGGATGAACGTGGGGATAAGGAGCTTTGTTGCACAGTTAGAAATGCTGAATGTGTGGGCACTTTTCAAAATGAAAACTGAGAGGTGGATCATTACTGTCAGGGTGTGCAAGAGAAACTTTCAAAAGCAAAACCATTGCTAAAAAGGCTATGTGTGGGTTCAAAGCTAAATCTTTGACTTGTGGGCTAGTTCTCCAGGAAATAAGTGGCTGGCAAGGGGGAAGGAGCCAAGAAATGAGGTGCTCTCAACCTTTTTTAGAACAGACTTGGTGCCTTGCAGGCACAACTTGGAACAATCCTTGGCTTTCCTTAGCAACATGAGACTCATGCTAACCTTTGAGGTGTTTTTTATCTGCAAGGCAGTCAGTGCTGCAGTGTGTAGAATGAAGTGAAATAGCTTTTAAGAATATTTTGTGATCTGCAGAAATTAGGTTTATAGAGTTGCCTGTTTGAAAGATTATGCTCTGGAAGTCTGAAGAGTTGTACTGCATTCCCAGACTGAGCGAAAATACTGCACAGGATGTATTACAGATGACAAGTTTTTGGGGCAGACAGCCAGAAGTAGCATTCTCTTGTCCTTGTGTACCCTTTTATTCTTTATCAATAGACTTAAAGGGAAACAACCTGGCTGTACTGATTTAGACTTGGTGAAATTGTAATTAACATAGAATGTGATTTCCATGTATGCCACAAGTCTTTCTGGTTGCAAATAAAAAAGGGTTGAATTGTTCAAAAGGTTAAAGTGCAGTTATGTAGAGCATGTTCCCTGGGGATTAACAGAAGTTATTTCTTTCAGAATCAACAGGAAGATCAAGTTTGAGGTCTTAAATTCCCTTGTAAAATTGAACAAGGTTCTTCTCATTGAAAGTTCTAAAAAACAGACTTTCTATTCCTCACCATGTGGAATGGTATGGTTTTCTGAGTACTACTAAAGCTCTAGGCTAGCTGTTTCCCAGCCTCTGAGCTGTTACTGGTTAGATAACCATTACTGTATCTTTAGGAGGTCATGAGCCATACATTTTGAAGAGCTGGCAGTCTCTATAGTGGCTCAACTACCCAGGTGACAAAACTCATTTAACACTTAAGCCTTGTTACAAGACCAAGTGCTGATAAACTGTCTTTGGTGTTTATTCTAGATTGATAAGATGCTTTGAATAAATCCTTACTTCCAGGTGCAAATGTGCTATCATCTAAACTGTATTGTGTTAACTCCTGTCTAGGTTAAATCAAGATGTCTTCAGGAAAGGCTTTCATTGGAAAACCAGCTCCTGACTTTACTGCCACGGCTGTAATGCCAGATGGACAGTTCAAAGACATCAAACTCTCTGACTACAGAGGTAATTCCATGTGCTTCTCTAATTACACTGATAGTCTGGCCATAGGAAGGACTGGAGGGTATATGAAGATACATCTTGGTTTGGTTTTGAAATTATAGTGACCACTTGGCAGTGGAATGAAGATCAGAACTTGTGCAGTGGTGGCTGGAGTATGCTTAGAAAGCTGTCAGCAGCATGACTGAATGTCCCAGCTGTGGTAACTTTTACCAGTGAGCATAAAACTCCTCTAAACTGTTACACTGCATCAAGCTCATTGCTCTGTATCATACTGAGACTGGTGTAACATTTCCAGGCTGTGGAACAGCAACATCTTCTGTCTCATCTTTGTGAATGGAAAGTAAATTCTTTCATCTAACCGACAAAGTCCCTTTCTCTAGAGTGCTGGCAATATGTTTGCTTTGCCAAAAAAAGCTTCACTAAAAACAAAGGGAAAGCCTGAAGTAATCAAGTAGTCATGTTGATGGCTTTAGAAATAAGTTTCTGATGATGCTGCAGGCTACATGAGGGTGATGAGTCAGTATAGAGTACTCACCTACTCAGTTAAAATGTCTCCTTGGCTGGTAGCCTTTGAGATCTGTGGCATTTCTCTGGTAGTGGTCAGCCATGGGGTCTTCTGGTGTAGCATACCCAGAGCTGTACTTGGGGCAGGCCTATGGGAGTAGACCCAGGAGACAAGAATTCCCTGTTAAATTTGACAGTCTGGGTTTGGGGACTTAAGTCGGGTAGGGTTTTAAGGTTGTTGTTTAGGTTTTTTCCTGTGTTTTGGTGGGGTTTGCTTTTTCTTAAAAAACTAATGGATTAACTGCTTGTACTGCTTTTCTAGGAAAATATGTTGTGTTCTTCTTCTACCCCCTGGACTTCACTTTTGTCTGCCCAACTGAAATCATTGCCTACAGTGACAGAGCTGATGAATTCAAGAAAATCAACTGTGAAGTAATTGGAGCTTCTGTTGACTCTCACTTCTGTCACCTTGCCTGGTAAGAATCAGCCTTTTAACCCAACAGATTGTTCTGCCTGGCCTCAGTTCTTGCAGGAAGTGAGTCCTGAGTGTATTCAAAGGCACTTGGTAAGTATTGGTAGTGCCAAGTGCTTCTGAACAGAGCTGAGCATACTGGGCATCAGTTGTTTTGTTGCCACATGGCAGATTGAGTATGATATTGCAGAAAGGATCAGCTTCTGTTGTACCTTGAGCCCTCATTCTGAACTGCCCATGTTTTTAACATGTAAACTTTTCTTCTTTAGGGTCAACACTCCTAAGAAACAGGGAGGTTTGGGCACTATGAAAATCCCCCTGGTTTCTGATACAAAACGTGCCATTGCCAAAGATTATGGAGTGCTGAAGGAGGATGAAGGTATTGCATACAGGTAATGTGCCAGAGGTAAACGAGCTGACAAAGTTATGTTGCAATGCATGGACATGAGAGATGAACACAGAGCTTGTGTACACTTGAACACCTGCAGCCAGCTAAAGCTATTGGCTGTTCTGTGTGTGAGCTCCTGCAGGCTGTCAGACAGTCCTGCAAGGGGAGATGGTCCCTGGTTCTCTGCTGCTTAGGCTTCCTGTGCTTTTAAGTTAAATTCTGCTTCCCTTTGACTGCCTGCTGCTCAGTGCAGGAGTCTCATGCAGGTGGGCTGCAAACAGTGGACATGCAAGACCTACATAGTCATGGAAGTGATTACAGGTATTTATTCTAGTGATCAAAGTGCAGATTAATTAAACCCCAAGTCTTTAGTCTGCAGTAAAAGTTGCCAAGGGATCTGAACTTCTGCTAGCTCTTAACCTGGTGTTGGAGGACTGATGAGCTGTTGCTTGTTGTCTTTTTGAGAACAGTGTGTAGTGAGGTTTTTCTAATGTGAGAATGTCTCTCCTTGAATTTGTTTTTTCCTTGGGTTTCTCTTTCTTTTTTTTCCCTACTAGTGTCTTTCTTAAGTAGGAAGAACTTCTGTGTCAGTGCTTTGACTTGCCTCCTGTCCCTCCTAGTTCCTGTTGGGCTTCCAACTGCTACTGTTTCATTGCTGTGCATGCACCAAGGTGTTAGTTTCCAGGAAGGGGTCACAGCGAATGGCACAAACAGCGCCATAATCAAATAGTGAACTTGAGTTTTTGAAACTCAGGTCAGTCTAATCAGCCTTTCAAAAGTTGTGCTTAACGTCAGGGCTGGTTTTTGTTTATTTTTAGGGGTCTGTTCATAATTGATGAGAAGGGGATCTTGAGGCAGATTACAATCAATGATCTTCCTGTTGGCCGTTCTGTTGATGAAACCCTCAGACTTGTCCAGGCCTTCCAGTTTACAGATAAACATGGAGAAGGTAAGCATGCTTTTCAATTTAATGTTTTCTCTAAAGAACAGTATTAACTAGGCAGGTTAAATCAAGGGTTTCTGAAAGGTACTAAGTACATCTATCAGTCTGTGCACAGCAGGTAATTGGGACTGTTGAAATGCAGCTGGTTCTGTAAATCTGCTTGTTGAAGGACACCATAATGCTTAATCCTATTCCAATTATTTATCCCTTGAGTACTTGCTCATGTTGAGATTTCACTTAAATCAATTTGGTGATGGATGTCTTGTCCAGCACATAGAAGTTGTCTCTTTCAATTAGACACAGAAAATATTTGAGACAGAAATTAAGAACATGTAGTGACTTAGCCTGTAAGAGTAACCTTGATTTAGATTCTGGTCTCAGATTGGGTAGGTTGAGACCATCAGTACTAATGTAGTGTTTTATGCAGCCTGTTAGACAAACTACTTAAATTCTTGAAAGTCTGCTGATCCTTCTGACAATATATAGTGAGGGTAAAATGGATGAGAGTCTCTGTCCCCCTGTCCCCATAATTCAGGAGGAATAAGGTGTTTGATACTGGCAGCTTTTCTGCAGGTGTGAAAGAAAAAGAAAAGGCACTGCAGATAGAGAGTTAGAACCAAGTTATGCAAACTCAAAATTGCTATGCAGGTGTTAGTAGTCTTCAGTTGTCATTAACTAATGACATGTGTTGCTGCTGGTCATACTTAATGTGCTTCAGAAGTGGTAAATCAGTGGCAGGTTTTATTAAAATAAGCTGCTCTTGTGACTGTGGCATATAAACATATGTCATATGAGGAGACATCCCAAACATTTGATGATGAGAGGTCACATGTCATGCAAATGAAGCCTTTTGGGATTTATTGTGCCTTTGAGTAGTCAAAACCTGGCAAAAGGTTTTCCTTTAGAACTTTAGGACTGCAGTCACATCTAAATCAGGACAGACCAGAATTAGATGTGTAGCAACACTCAGAAGCTGCGCATACTGTGGCTAAAATTGCCAGTCCTGAGTGGAGCTAGCATCCAGTATTCCATGGAAGTAAAGAAGGAACACTGTTCAAAAAATGCTGCCCAAGGAGCTGCTGGAAGTTTGAGACCATGCACCCTCTGCATCATGGTGGCTTTTTGATAGCCATGTAGGGGAACCAGTGACAGTTGAACACTTTTTCCCCTGCCCCATTCAACTGGAGAGCTGGACCACGGTGGATTAAAGATAAGGGGAGTACAGACTTGGCTGGATCCAAGGAGATAAGTGTAGTGTGGTGTTAGAGTCTTTCTGACCTGGGCTGCTGGAGTTGGTGTTCCCTTTGCTATCAAACTTCCCAGAAGCTTTTAAGTGGGGCTGGTGTTTGTGTAAAGGACCCACTGTTGCCTGGGCAGACACCTGGTTCCTTGGGTGTTACTGTCCAGTAAACAAATAGAAACAAGCAAAACAGAGCATAATGTGACACTGAATAGAAACAAGCAAAACAGCATAATGTGACACTGAATGCATTGTCTGTATGTTGCAAAGACCTGTACATATTCTCAGTTGCTACTTTGCTTTAATGTTGTGTAAAACATGTTCTTCAGGAGCAGCTGGTAAGACTTAAACATTCTTATCATTTCAGTGTGCCCAGCTGGCTGGAAGCCTGGGAGTGACACAATCAAGCCTGATGTTCAGAAAAGTAAAGAGTATTTCGCCAAGCAGAAATAAACATTCAGCCTGAGTGGAAACTAGTATGCCTTACATAAAGAGCAAGTATCAGTTACTGAACTTTGATTAAGTCATTGCATCTGAGTCAAGGGATCATGTTATAGTTATAAACAGTAACTTTTTTACTTGAAGGAAAGTTTGTTCTGTTGGCAGTACCTTCATAGCAAATCCTAACGATCAGTATCTGTGCATCAAGCCCTGTTGACCTTAGTGACAATGCCGTGTCTGTGGCTAGCCATGTGTTACATAGAGCAGTGATATCCTTTTGTAACTCTATTAAACTTGTGAAAAGAGCACACTGTCTGCTGTTCTTGTATGTAGTCATCAGGAGGCCTGGGAGCAGTGCAGGCTGCACTTCTGAAAGCTTTCTGTAGACATCTTGAGTCCTAAAGGCCTTTTACTACAGCTCCATTAGAATGGAGAGAAAAAGACTTGATTTTCATGTTGAAGTAATAAAGTACTCCTCACACCCTTCATGACTTGGCTGCTAGATGGAGGATCAGGCTGTCAGGCTTAAGCTCTGGGCGCTGTGGTATTGCTTGGAGCATGTGACTGACAAAGGTGGGGCATCTCCTCATACACAGAGTCAACTTAGTCATTCTGGCATCTACTTTAGTCAAAACTGACTGTTCATGTCATTCCTGGGAATCCAACATTGAGTTTGAATGCTCCACTCATGGGAGTGGAATACTGGGCTTTCTGGAAAGCAAACTTCCTTGGATATGCAACATTTCATCCACAGTCTTTCCCACTACATGTCATGGGGGTGATAATATGCCAGTTATCCATTAGCTTCTAGTCATATGATTTACATAAGAAGGTGGCATTATAAAATCCGGTACTCAGGTGTGCTCAGCCTTGTCTTTAATCTTTGTATTTCAAGTGATTATGTAAAACTCAGAGCACATGACTGTCCTTAAATCATACCAAAGCTGTGACTGCTGTGTAGCTTCATAGCTCAGTGTGGCTTGTGATAGGGCTGAACTTCAAAGCTGAGGATTTGGGTAATGAGCTCTTGCCTAACAGTGTAAGGGAGTTAGAGCCCTGTGATCTTCATGTACGTGTAAAGATTAAACTTCTACCAGACCTTGTAACCATCTTCAGCTCAAGTTGTAAACAAGTTCTGTCCTGCTTAAAGTCAGCAACACCAAAGATGAGGCCCAGGGCTACTTATGTACTCAAAGTGAAAGTTGTATGCCTTGAGTAGTAAACTTGTTTTGTACAGCTGCAAAAAGTATGTGGCAGAAGCCTTGGTACCAAATACTTCAATATCTACTAAAGTAGCTAATCCCCATGAAGATATGAGAAAGTAATGTTTAGCTGGATCACTTCTGCTTAATTTTTAAAAAATCCAAAGTCTCAAGATAACAAATGAGGTCAGCTTCCCAGGAAAGCATTGATAAGTAACAGGGGCATTATATAGTTCAAAGTAAAATGAATATAAATGAGCATGGCTGAGTAAGAAGTTACCAAACTTTCTTTTCTAGCAAGTGAAAAGGTGTAAAGTTAGGGCTAAGCTAATGTAAAATTTACCTTAGTTGTTATATTAGCTTGAAATGTAAAATTAATTACAGCAGTTACTTGGAGGGCACTATGTCCCCAAGTGCCACATCTACATAGTTTTTTTAATACTTCCTTGATAATAATTGCACTACTTCCCTGGGTAGCTTGTTTCAATGCACAACCACCCTTTCAGTGAAGAAATTTTTGCTACTATCTAATCCAAACCCACCCTGGTGCAAATTGAGGCCATTTTTCTCTTGCCTTACTGCTTGTTAGCTGGGAGAAGAGACTAAACCCAGCTCAGTACAACCCCCTTTTAGGTAGCTGTACAGAGTGGTTTTGTAGCTACTCGGTCACCTACCCCTGGACATAAAGGATAAAGGGTTTCTCTGATGTTCTGCTCTTGAACCTCTCTCCAAAAAGGGGATCTTGATGTGCCCATCCCAGGCCGTGGGAGGAAGGTGAGGGTCTGAGGGTGGTTCCAACCCCAGCAGATGCTGTGGCTGCTGTCAGGAGGAGAGGTCAGAGCTGCCCTGCAGCACATCTGGGCATAGGAGTGTCCTGTAGAAATACCCCTTGTGCTCGTTTCTTCATCCCACTCTGGTGTGAGGAGTTTCCTTCAAATGCTGTAATTTCGTGTGTCCTGCCCACCCTGAGCTCACCCACACTGAGAGGCTACAAACTACCTGCTTAAGAATCACAGTCACAGGTGAGTGGTGATACTGTGGAAACTGCAAACAGCCAAGAAGCACAATCCCTGTGGATTAGGAGCTGTATTACATGTGTGCATCAAATGATTGACAGTGGGAATCAATGCAATTAAACAATTTTTTTTTCATTCTTCAGCCACATGAGTCATTCCTGAGAAGGTTTGCTATGCTGTCGTTTTAGTGTTTACATTACTTACATTTCCAAGAGCACACACAAGAAATGGGTAACAAAACTTCTTCAAACCAAGAAGAGCATAAGTTTATTTCTTTGTTTAAACTCTGTATTGATTCAGATGTAGCTTGGAATCTCCAGTAAGTGTTCAGGGGTTTACACCCCACTCCTCATATCCCTCACATCATGACATCTTAGACTGGTGTAACTTTTATGATATTCAAATAACTATAATTTATTTCGTTTTTATTATTTTAATAATTTATTGAGGTGGGTTTTTTCCATGTACCAAGATGCAGATTGTATTTTCATTACAGTCATGAACTGCTTTTGTTTTCACAATCAACAGGTGCCATATTTCCCAGTGAGGTAGAAACCTCACTCAAACAGCACTTGAATTTGACAGGATGGACAGCTGGCTAGTGGGATTTTCCCTGAAGATGTAAATCAGAAAGGATAGATGTGATATTTGCTGGTTTTTTTTTTAATGTGTGAGTGACTGCGTATCTATTTTCCTAGTTTGAGTGTTTATTATAAATATAACCTTTATTCATTTATATCTTTAGAATAGTCAGGTGAAGGGAAACTGAAATATATCTTACTGTGTCTCTATCCTAGATCTCTTAATTTGTAACTGATTGCTGTGATTCCTGGGGATTTTTGTAACCATTCCTCAGCTGGACAGGGGAGAGAAAATAGAATGGAAGGTTCATGGGTCAAGGTAAGGACAGGGAGAGATCACTCACCAGTTACTGTCTCAGGCAAAATGTGCTTGGGAAATTGGCTTAATTTATTACCAATCAAATCAGAGTAGGATAATGAGAAATAATGAGGCTGCAGGGGAATCTGTGCTCTGGAGCAGCTCGTCCCCCTCCATCACTGACCTTGGTGTCTCCACAGCTGTTTCTCTCATTCTCCCACACCTCTCTCCAGCTGCAGGTTGTTGCACCATTGTCCCCCCCTTTCTTAGCTCTGTTATCCCAGAGATGGCTGGAATTGGCTCCCTTGGAAGCTTTGAGGAGCTCACAGAAGCCACCCCTGTCACCCCTCCCCAGCCAAACTTTGGCACACAAACCCAATACACACACATTGTGCTCTCTCATGTTATCTAGAATTTAAAAAAATTATTCCCTCATGCTTGTGACAGATATTTGTAATTAAGTTTTCCAATAATAGCATTTGTGTAGGAGCAACAGGATTTTTTTTTTAATGTATAATACAAGGCTGTGCATCAGACATAAATTCTGTATATTTTATCTTGGCAAACATAGGATGTAATATTCGATATTCAACATACAGAACCTAACCTTTACTAGATTTTGTACAACTTAGTTATTTCAAAATTAACAACTGCATATTTATATTTAGATATTTAGAAGAAAAAAATTGCCTCTTAATGTTTAAAGAATTATCACTTTGTTACAAATTGAGCTTCTCAGTAGTTTTGAAAAACAGTATAAAAAGTTCCTAATGTTTAAAAGTCCTATTTTCTTAACAAGTACTTCAGTCTTTTTATCAGGCCTTTGTTGAATATGTTACTGGATTGTCCAACAAGTCAATAAAGTTCAAAGAACAAAAGCAAGCATTTTGTATCTCACAGGTATTGCAAAATGATGCCCTTTGGTTAGGAAAGCCTGTTTGCAAAAGCCCCATGAAAGCAGCTTTTATTAGTGTTACACATCAAAATAACAGTTATGTAAAGATTATGTTACAATACTCAGGTTTATTGTATTAATAGTCTGGAAAATGTATTGTATTTGTAGTCTGAAATTTTCAGTGGGTCTGGTGTTCAGTATTATATTACATGACAGTCTGCAAATGTGTATTCTGATGTATATTGCTAGACAGATAGAGGACCTAAACCAGAAGTGTCTTGGTTCTAATTTGCAAAAGGTGAAATGAGGGAAGTGCAGAGCAGTGGAATGCAGCACGCTTGGACAACCAATTCAGAAAGTGTTAAAGGTGTTACTGTCTCCTTTTTTTTTTAAATACAATTTAATGGTATGTACAAAAAGAACGCTGAACTAGGAAATCAAAGAACTGTTTTTTGCTTGTGAATATAGTAGCTCTATTTTTAATCCTTGGAAAGAAAAAACAGGAGTTTGCCTTTAACGCAAGTCAAACAACTCTGCATTACCACAGCTCTGTGCTGCACACCCCTGGGTGGCTGCAGGAGAACAGGCTGTGAGTTGTTTGCAGTGCTCCTGAACAAGAGCTGAGCCTGTGGAAAGCAATTCTCACCACACCTAGTGATGAAAGGTTTGGACTTCAATGTGGAATTTGGCTCTTTCACCTGAAACTTGAATCACTGTACATATTACGGGGACACGTGTCTGAATTTAGAATGTTTCTGTGCAAGAAACCATTTGAGCACAGATATGTGACTAAATGTACGTGAAGTCATTAAGGTTGCACTATCCTCTGACACCAAGTCCAGTAGGTTTATGTTCCATATTTCACAGCAACAGATTTTTGAAGTATCTGCACTGATAAATGAAACCAATATCCTTTGTCAAGAAAGGAAAAGTCTTCAATCTACACTTAATAAAACATCATAGCCTAAAATTGATGTATTTAATCAAATTCATTTTTCATAACAATAAGGCAGTTTTTTACAGTTTGAAAGACTGAAGCAACAGTGAGTGATTCAGGAAGACTAGTCTGAACAATACTGGAGAAAAGGTTATGACATGAAATTAAAACATGAGACTAATTCCTTTGAAAGGAACAAGAGGGTTTGTACATTCACAGAAAAAGCAATGGTTCTGCATAAATTTAGGAAACACAGAAAAATACCTCCTCTCTTTCTCTAATCCACTTAAAGTAATTTTCCTGTCCTGTGGTTTGTTCTACATGAGGAAAAAAAAACCCCAAGCAACTTAGTGTAAATGTGTTTGATTTTCAGAAACTTTTCAAGGTGTTTGCAAAGATAACATGAAAATGATAGATGTAATATTAATGAATTACAGTAGCCATTTCAAATATTTGTATGCATATATAATCACATTTTGCAGATTTTTGTATATTACTGGAGAGATTTTAATCACTCCACTAAAATATCTTACTGCTAGTTTTATGACAAAATATTTAATTCTTTCAAGTTTCCCACCATATTTCCTAAGGAATGTGAACATCTTTTTCAGTCACAGAGGGAAAAGAAAAGCTCATTTGTATTCCTTGGTGCTCTCTGTTTCCTCATTGAAAACCTAGAAGGGAAGTGCTCTGTTCTGTTTTCTGAAGGAAACATGATGGATGATCTGTCACAGGATATATGATAGCACAGGAAGCCAACGTAACAGCAAAAACGCTCTCATGAATACATTTGTCTATTTTGGTAGACAAATCTGTGAAAGTTCAGGTTGCAGAGGTGCAGCTGCTTCTCTGCTGCAGTGAGCAGCAAAACCACTTCCCTCAGAGGAAGGGTTTTGAACTGCTGCTGCTTAAGTCAGTATTCAAAGCTAATTTATTAAATATACTTTTTGCATGAGACTTAACAAAGAGTGTTGATAACCACACTGGTGCTGACCAGTAGCTGCCACTATCTTGTTTTTCAAAATACATCAGTCTTAACTCAGGGGATTTTTTATTCAATTTCAATTCAAGTCAATGTGCATTTTCAGAAATATAACCCATGTCAAATAGTAGCTACACCAAGAATAATTTTGGTCACAAATGAATAGAATGTGTTCACCATGAATATTCACCATAATATTCACCATGAATATTATACTGAATGAGTAAAGATATGCTTCTGATCCAGAGGAAGGCAATCTAGCCCTAAAAAAAAAAAACCCAAAACAAAAACATAGCAAAAAACCCAACCCAAATCAGACTTTAAAACCCCCATCAAAACAACAAACCAGAAGAGTTCCCTGCTCTCCTAAGGTCAAATCTTTAATTGTTATAAAAATCTCAGTTATTTTTAGGTGAATGAACTAAAAATAGGGAAAACATAAGGCTTAGTAAGAATGGTAAATGCATGAAACTATTACAAATTTGTTAATTCTCCATAAACTATTTTATTAGCTTGAAATGTACTGAGTACCTTGTTGTTAAAACTGAATTTAAATTCAAGTTGCTTTTAATTTCTTTTTTCCTGTTCAGGTCTTCAATACTCACCCTACTGGTTATACTGAGGAAAAGAGTCCTTAATAAATGTTTAAAAATTAGGATTTAGAGAAAAACTTGTCTAAAAATTTAAAATGTGATACTTGAACTAGTAAATCTATCCAAGTATTTGCAATTACTTGTTTGACATTTGCAAGGGCTGAAACTAAGAATGCCTTCACAATGCCTCAGGATCCAAGGATGATCCATTCCTCACCATGTCTGGACTTGTCCCAGATAAGAGGTAAGTCAAACAGGTTCTCAAACTTCAGTTTTATAAGACAAAAACATTATACTCCGGCCAGCAAGGGGAGAAAACTACTCACTGCAGCTGTGGATCTCAGTGAGCTGGCTAAGAGAGAGAAAGTAATGCCCAATCCAAGTCACTGCACAATCACTGAAGTAGGAATGGATATTGCTAAATATTTGTACTCTGTCCTGCCTGACACCACTGTATTCCCAGAAGCACAAGGAACACAGATCTGTGACTCTGTTCACTAATAGGTTTCAACCAGTAAAAATTCCAGTACTTACAGGTCTTGCTTTAATGAGGGAAAGTCCCTCAGTTATGTCTCACTGGACATCTGGAACTTTTGTTACTGTTAAGAACAGAGGAAGAAATGAAAAGTGCACTGTCATGGTGCTTGCTGTTAATGCTCTTGCTGAAATGACCTGGGAAAGATAAACCTTTATTGGACTTACTCATAATGTGATGTAGGTTTTATTTTCTATTTCCCAGTGGGCCTGTGATAATAGTTTACCAATTTCTGCTAAGATAACCTATTTTTTCCTTAGTTTTCAGATACTGGACTGTGTGTGTCTGAGGTAGCTCACTCTTGTCAGGATATTAAAAACACCATGATTGATTCTCGCTTGAACATCTTCAGTTCTCCACAAGTTAAGAACTGCGTTGTTTAAATAAAAATACTCAGTACTGAGGTTTACTTATAACTTTGTATATTTAGTAACCAAAATACCATTTGAAGAGAAATAAATTACAGAAATTGAAATGCAACGGCCATGGTAATCTGTTTAATAAATTAAGACAAAATATTAAATATTTGTAAGAAATCAATACAAAAAAATCAAAATATTTTACTTTAAATTGTAATGTAAAAAGATAAGATTTGATTCAAATCTATATTTATCCTTCTAAGAGAATCAGTATTTTGTCTTTGTTATAAGTATGAGCCAAGCCCCTGTTAAATTACAGTTCAATTTAAAAGTTCTGAAACATCAAATTTGAACCAAAGTAATTCTGTAACAAAAGATTTTAAACAAATTTCATTCTTTACCTTAAATTGAACATCACAATATCTCTATCACATTCTAAGTCAAGTGTCTGCCTTAGTCAGAGATGAATAAAGCATGGAAAGGAACAAAGACTTTTTTGTAACAGCAAATCCAGTGAACAAACCCAGTGATCACATGCCCACTACTCTGTTTACAGGGAAGCAAACTTGTTATCCTGAATTTGGATTACAATGAGTTAGTGTACAGACTATGAGCAACTGTATCAAGCAGTGAACCATGGTGAGGGCAACCTTCGTGGTGGAGTCTTCCAAAAGTTTGAAGAATCCCAACACAAAAAGAAAGGGCTCAGTTCTGCAAAGTGAGTATTTCTTCATCATTGTGTTGATACCATCAAAAGGAAAAAAGTGCCTGTCCGTTTGCAGCATTGCACTGCAGTCCCATAAAACAACTCCCGCAAAATATTATTTTAATGTATTATATTACTTTAACGAGATCTGAGCCTTGAATTGCTCAAAGATAAATTAATTCCTAATTTCCAGGTGCGTTGTAGCCTCTGAACAAAGATAACAGGACAAAGTAATGTAAAAAATGTTGTTTCTGTCTGAACATGTTTTATCCAGCAATATAAGCAACGTGAATGTCATTAATATTTTCCTTTCTTCTGTGCTTGTTTGCCTGTACACGTGACAAGGCTTTGTGCCATGGCTTTTACGTGTGTGCAGGTTTGCAGTCTTCCCCACACAGAAAGCACACCAGGAAACTGGGGGGGGTGTGGTGTGTGCTGGCACTGAAAAATACTTTGAACACAAATGTGGTCTACCTTAGAAAAGGCCACGAGAATTGTCTTTTTCAGTCAGTTATCTTAACGTGAGTAAAACCTCCAATCATATGGACATTACTCAGCATCTTTCCAAATATTCCAGTCAGCTGCTCTATAAATGGATAAATGCTTAAATGTGACCTAGGCAAGACTGTAAAGACTGGACATCTGTTCCCTAGGGAGAGTCATGACACAGGATAATAAAATGCTAGCTACATCTAAAAACGTACCTGCCCCAAGTTTAGACAAAATCCAACTAAGCAGTACAATGACTGAATCATTTTTTTACACCTATAAAGAATAAAACCAGAACATTCGGAAAGAAAATTCTTGAGAATAAAAGTGATTTCTCTAATGAGCAGCAGGGATTTTAAAGTTGCCAGGCTGTCTAAACTACTCCCAACCAAAGGCTAATTGGCACCTTAGTGGACTCCCCCAAGGACACCCCAGATCAGCAGCAGCAACAAAGAACAGACGGCTCCCACCTCCCCCCAGACAGCAGAGCAGTGCCCCGCTCTGGGAAACTGATGTTTGCATTGGGGCTGCTCGGATTTGTCATCTCTGTATCAACATATCATCCTCCTCCTTCTCCTCCTCCTCCGCCCCGAACAGCCGGTGCTCATGAGTTACCCTTTGCTGCCCTCTGTCCTCCACGGAGCCGCTTTCTCAGTGAAATGTGATTCTCTGGACTTCCTGTGAGAGCCCCAGCAGCCGGAATCTCTCGGCTGGAGGAGTGGCAAAGTAGGCTTTTTGCTCCTCCGAGTACCTTTCCTTCACTTCAACGATGTCCCTGTAGCGGCCGTCCTGCCAGTGGAAATTGAACTGCTCCAGCAGCTCAATCCTTTTCTCCTCCGTGCTCACACAGTCAACAGGGGCGGGCTGCTCCAGGAATGGCACCTGAATGTCTGGGAAGAGCAGGAGACCCCGGATAGCAAACCAGCCACCATACTTGGGATGGATACAAACGCCAAAGATCTTCTGGAAGAAAAAAAAAATATCTAGGCTGTCTCACTTTGTGTCTAATCAAGGCTAGAGTTCAAAGCATCAGATGCTTCTCACTCCCCCAGCCTTCTCTAGGACTGCTGTACAGAGCAGAAGGGAAAACTTTCCTGAACTTGTGGCTCGAAGCACTGCATTTCACTCCCATTTTCCTGTACCCACACACACCTCCCTGGAATGTGGGGAGGCTCCTTTCTGAAAATCTGTTACAGAAATTAATCACAGAGCGTTTTCCCCCCGTTTGTAATGCTCTAAGCAACAGGTTTTCCTTTACACTGCCATTTATTCTTCTATCTAAGCAGGTTTAACAGATTAAGGTATTTCTCTCCATGCACATCTCCCTACCACCTTGAAGAATCTTGGAAGCTTCCAATTCCCACATGAAACACTTTATGAACCTGTACGTGCTCTGGACTTTGTAGTTTCCTGCAAGATGAACTAGTGGCTAGTGAGCAATCATTGTACAGTTCAATGGTTGCAGGTCAGTGGTTCTTCCCAGACTGTGTTTACCTTTTTCCCCCAAGGATCAAGCTTCACATCCTTCCTTTGGTAGTAATATGCAGCTCCAGCAACATGGGCAGCTGTCTGTGCCAGGAACTTGGGCTTTCGGCTTGGCAGCATCTCGTAATCAAACATGACATCCACCCTCTGGTCAGGGAATTTCTGGGAAAATTTTAAAACATCAGCCCAGGCTTTTGGAAAAAGCCTTGTCACTCCAGAACTGCTGGATGGCAGCAAACCAGGCACATGTGAAGCCTGCAGACTCCCACATCCTGCTGCTGAATTCTATCAGCAGGTTTGAGGCTGTGGGCATTCAGCCTGTGCCTGTGGAACATGCAGGGAAAGCAGCCAAAGCCTGCTGATGCTCCCACCTTCATGAATAATGCTTCACCCCTCCACAGAGCAGGGCAGGAGCCTGCAGGGCTTTGTCTGCTGCTCAACCCATCTGCTTATGTGTCACAACCCTAAATGGAATCGGTATTTTGGCTTCTTACCTCCTTCACACGTGATAAATGATGGGAAACACACTGATCCACAGGATCCCTGATTATTTTTAATCGTTCTTTGTTCACAAAAGGCTTAAGGGCTTTGTCGAACATCGAAGGCGTGCTGAGGACCACGAAGGCCAGTGTGTCATCTGGGTAGGGGAGGTGGAAGGCTGGCTGGAGAACAGCATTGTACCACCCAACCTTCGGGAAAGAAACACAAATTTCCATTAGAACAGCTCTAGTGGACATGCAGGAATGTAAAAAAATGGAAATAACTACAGCCCCCTTCATTTGCAACCCAGATGGGCAACCTGCCCAGAGTCTTCCTTTCAAACCAAGTTGTTTTGCACACCAGGATTCACAGTTTGGGGAAGCTGTGCTGTAAGCTCTGAGATAAGAATCACACACAGCTTCAGCTCCAGTCTGCCCTTTATCCAGCTCTGCTCAGAAACCCAGAGGGAAGTATAAGCAATCAGTCTTTGCCAATGCAAATCAGATGATTTGGTTCAGATAAAGCTTTTACAGGTTTGGTTTTTTTTTTTCTCTTATCTTGGGCCAGAAAGAAACTGGTGCTTCTGTTTTGTGTGACAAGTTGCATGTTTTATTTCTGCAGGAAACACTTGTGTGGAATGAAGGAAGTGAAGTTCTTGGCAGGGCCAAGCCCCCCCTAGAAACGTTACCAGTAGCACATGGATTATGACACAGCCACATTTGGATATTTGATTCCAGGGCTGAGCATGTTATAACACAGTCCAGAAATTAGAAATCTAGCCAGGGCAGCAGGAAGCATGACCAGGGGGACAGGGCTCAGACCTGCAACTGCCAAGTGCAGGAGGAAGTGGCCCAAACCCCCTGCACCCCACTCCTAATGCCCTGCACAGTAACATCAGCCTTTTCATAGGTTATGACAACTCCCTCTCTCCCAGGGTGCCACAAAGGCCAGGTCTAACAGCCAGAGAGATGCTGAGTAATGGAATATTAAGTTTGAAAATGAAATGTACTGGTAATTCTAAATAATCAGTGAAATTACTCTGACAGTGACTCTGCAGCTGGCAGTGGCAGCCAGACTGCCCATCTGGAGACAGAACAAAAACTAGATTCACTATCAAGTTTACATTCTTATATGAACCTCTAAGTTTAATCAGTTTTGTGGCTCTTAAGGTGCTGAATTGAGATGTTACAAGGAATTAGAGAGATGTGAATCTAAGATTTGCTGGTTTCCCAGTGAACATCAGTCAGTGCACCAGGGTTGGCTGTGTCAGAATGAAATCTGGGGACAGCTACAGGGCTAAAAGATTTCCCCTCTGGTAGCTACAGCCTTTTCATCTGGGTTCTGCCCCGAATTCTGCTGATGTGTTTTAGGCAAGCAGCATTAAATTTTCCAAATTCTGGAGGCACTTCTATAATTACTTCTCTCACCACCTCACTGCCTTGTACTTTTTATGCAA
>VXAX01000422.1:313470-432273 GCA_013399835.1 Leptocoma aspasia | reverse complement strand
TAAAGCTTTTACAGGTTTGGTTTTTTTTTTTCTCTTATCTTGGGCCAGAAAGAAACTGGTGCTTCTGTTTTGTGTGACAAGTTGCATGTTTTATTTCTGCAGGAAACACTTGTGTGGAATGAAGGAAGTGAAGTTCTTGGCAGGGCCAAGCCCCCCCTAGAAACGTTACCAGTAGCACATGGATTATGACACAGCCACATTTGGATATTTGATTCCAGGGCTGAGCATGTTATAACACAGTCCAGAAATTAGAAATCTAGCCAGGGCAGCAGGAAGCATGACCAGGGGGACAGGGCTCAGACCTGCAACTGCCAAGTGCAGGAGGAAGTGGCCCAAACCCCCTGCACCCCACTCCTAATGCCCTGCACAGTAACATCAGCCTTTTCATAGGTTATGACAACTCCCTCTCTCCCAGGGTGCCACAAAGGCCAGGTCTAACAGCCAGAGAGATGCTGAGTAATGGAATATTAAGTTTGAAAATGAAATGTACTGGTAATTCTAAATAATCAGTGAAATTACTCTGACAGTGACTCTGCAGCTGGCAGTGGCAGCCAGACTGCCCATCTGGAGACAGAACAAAAACTAGATTCACTATCAAGTTTACATTCTTATATGAACCTCTAAGTTTAATCAGTTTTGTGGCTCTTAAGGTGCTGAATTGAGATGTTACAAGGAATTAGAGAGATGTGAATCTAAGATTTGCTGGTTTCCCAGTGAACATCAGTCAGTGCACCAGGGTTGGCTGTGTCAGAATGAAATCTGGGGACAGCTACAGGGCTAAAAGGTTTCCCCTCTGGTAGCTTCAGCCTTTTCATCTGGGTTCTGCCCCGAATTCTGCTGATGTGTTTTAGGCAAGCAGCATTAAATTTTCCAAATTCTGGAGGCACTTCTATAATTACTTCTCTCACCACCTCACTGCCTTGTACTTTTTATGCAAACAAAATCATAGCAGGAAATAAAAATACTTCAGGTGACAGATACAACACTCCTCAAGGGAAGGGCACGTTTATTGAAGACTGATTTGTATTCGATGTTGCAGATGGATTTATTGCAGATTGCCCTGGGGCGGGCAAGGAAGGAGCTCCTGCATTTACAGCTGAACAGGGGACCGGCAGAGGCTGCAGGGGCCCTTCCACGGGCAGAACAGAGGTCAGAGGCCATTCGGGCGCGGATGAGGTGGTCAGCACCTCCACAGACAGGTGCTCCCACACTCAGATTAAAATTTAAGCTTGCCTAGAGGACTTTGCCGTCTGCGGGGGCAGATGTGTCGTTACGTAACTCCCCGACCCCGNGTAGTTCCGGCCCGGCGGGACCCCCGGCACGCATCCCCGCGTCTCCTAGGAGACGGCGCGGCGCGCAAGGAACCGCGGGAGTTGTAGTGCGCGGCGCCCTCCTTTCCCCGCCGCCTCCCCCGGAAGGGACTCCATGTCCCAGCATGCTCAGCCAGCGCAATGCAGGCGGGGTCCCCTCGCTGTTCCCGGCCTTGTGCCCGTCCCTGGCACACCTCCAGGGATCCGGAGTGTTTTTCTGGCCTCACAGTCTGTGGGAAAGCGCCACCTGTCCATGTGGGTGGGTGCTGCTCACTGAAACAGTGAGGCCTCTGTGCTGGCAATCCTTTCTCCTTCCCCTTCTGAAAGCACACGTTCTTTGCAGATTCTGTATTCCCTACCGAAGCACTTACCATACTGGAGACTGAGCCTCAGATTTGGATCTCCTTACCCTAATCTTTATAGCTGCTTATCACAATCTTTTAGTACTTGTGCAATGCTCTCCAGCCTGTAGTCGTGGGTTTTATGAAGTTCAGGACAGCAAATGTGCAAGTTCTTGGGGCAGAACTACCTCAGATATGCAAACTTACAGCTTTGTGGAGTTTCCTTATATCTTCTAGTACCCCAAGAGCTCCTCCTTTTTGTATCCACACCTTCTGTATTGGGAGGGCAGATGGATCCTGTCAGTCATGTTTAGAATTACAGTTTATTCTTTCCAGATCTCTCGGTATTTCGGTTCAGCTTGTGAGGCTGAACCAAACCACTATGTTCTTTCTTGGACTAATTTGTAAGTAATCCTCGTACAAAATCTGTTTCTGCCCATCCGCTCATATCATTGAATATCTCAGTCTGTGAATTGACTAGAACAGGAGAAAGAGCTCCAGCAGGAGCAGATCCATAAACTATGAAGTAGTGAAAGTAAAGGCAGTGCAACCAAAGCACTGATAGCTACAGGAGCCTCTTACACAGATCACTTCTTGTCTAGGTTTCTGAAGCCCTGCTGAAGAAACAACAGGCTGAGTGTAGCTGGCACAAGGTTGCTCCATCTCCCTGCTCAACAAGTGAGCAGAAAGAGCTGGATACAAGGCAGAAAGGGCTTTGCATCTCTGCTGCTGGAAATAAGAGGGTTTTGCCTGTGTTGGCACGTTGTATGTCCAGCTCCCTTCTTTTTCTCAGCTGTTCTGAGATTCTTCTGAAGGGTTTAATGCTGTGCTGGATCAGAGGTTGCCTCTGGAAAACACTTGGAAGTGGTTGTCCCCTCTCTCTCAGGTGAGCAGCCTGACAAAGCTCAGTCTAACAGAGCACAATCTTGCAGTTTGTACAAACCCAGGATGGAAGTGTGGAGCACTCGCCAGAGGTTGGGCCACATCAGGTGGAGGGGATGCCCCTTCAGGAAATTTGAGGATGCCCAGGTCCAAGTGTGCTGCAGGAGCGAGTGCAGCTCCTGGGTTTCAAGCGGAGCGGCTGCCTGGGAGCTGCAGGAATGTGTCACAGGAGGGTGCTGCTGGCTGGCGGCTGCTCAGAGCTCTGCAGGACAGCTCCTGCTGTGGAAATTGCTTCCACAGGAGCTGGACTGACAAGCTCAGACGTGCTGGGGACTGATCTCTCATCCTGCTGTTCTCTTTTGCCAGCTGTCCTTTGTACCTGCTGTGGAGCACGGTTCATTTCCATGCGTGGCTCTGGGTTTACTGATGCAGAAGGTAACAGATTTGCCAGCTTTGTGAGGTGGGCTCTCCCATTTCAATCCTGAACTGGCAAGGCTTGAGGCAGGTTTGACTTCAGTGTCTGCCCTCTCCTGGAGCTGATCTTAGGCTAAGTGCAGGGTGTTCAGTCCTTCTGAGGCAGCTCATGAAGGGGGTGACCCCCAGGGAAGGGGTGACAGCACTGGGTCTGCCAGAGTTCATTTGGACAATGCTCTCAGATGCACAGGTGATTTTTGGGGGTTGTCCTATGCAGAGTCAGGAGCTGGACTCGATGATCCTTGTGGGCCCCTTGCAACACAGGATATTCTGTGATTCTAAATGGCAGCCTCTGTTACTGAGACCTTTGTATCTTGAGGGTTGGCATCATCTGCTCTTTCCACGTGGGCGTGGAGGATGGGTACCTGCTGTTCCCTTGACAGCTGTCCTTGGAGCTGTTCCCTGAGCCACCTCATCTGCCTGGTTTAACCAGGAGTGTTGCTGTCTCCTAGCCAGGCCCTCTGTCAGGGTGATCTCCTTGTTGCTGTTTGGACAATACCTGCATTTTACTGCAACGACTGAAATAATTGGTGTGTTTAAGAAGAGGTGCTCATTTGAAATGCCTGAGCTCTAATTCCTTCCCAGTTTCCCCATCCCTCACATTCCTTTCTCCCAGAGCTCGGCTGGTGGGAACTGGCTTTGTTTGTGCCTCAAACCTCCACTAGCTTGGCCCTTGCTCTCCCCCACCCCTACCAAGGGCTCTGCCCTGCTCCCTGGAGAGAAATGAGTGACATCTCAGCTTCCTTGTTGAAGATCCTTAGATCTTTTTGGCTCTGTTTCATTGTACCCTCTGTCCAACCCCAGCTGCCCTCGGACAGCTGCCAGATGTCTGAACCATCACAGGTCTGGCTGAGAATTCATGTCACTGTTTCCAGCATTCTCACAGCTTTGTGCTACAGTAAAACAGCATCCAGAGAATATTCACTTCCCTGGGGGAAGGCAGCAAAATGTCTGTGAGGTGTCTGTGTCCCAGGTATGGCTTTGTGGTTTTTTCTATTATTAGGAAAACCATGACACTCTCATTCATCTCCCTCAGGCTAATGCTGATATCACCTGGGATACAGTGTTATCATGAAGCATTTATGCAAAAAGGATCATTAGTTCTCATTGTTCTCCACAACAGTAAATGACAAAGACACAATGTTGTACTGATTGTAACAGAAGGGATTTTCCTTCTGCTTTCCATCCACGGCTCTTGAAACCTTTTTCTGACCCTGGTAAAGAACAATTGCTCTGCATTAGGTAGGAACCTAATGTGGGAGAGAGAGAGACTCACACAAATTGTTTGAACAGTCAGGGCAATTTGGTAACTGAAATGAAATTAAAGGACGTCTTAATTCTTTGTCTGTTTTTCTGATCTTTCTAGCTCTTGACCACAGGCATATAAATGTCTATTTTTATTAGTAGGGAAGTATTGGTGACCACTGAGTCTGGAGGTTAATATAGATTCATTATTAGGTTTTCTTTGATAAAAAATATTGTATCATCTTGGTGAGATGGTTTTAATAATGCAACTTCATCGCAGTTCTCCTGTAATTAAATATTGATTCCTTATTTCTTTCTATAAATGCCTAATGTCTTCCCTTATTATGTCACCCTCCCACCTGTTAATCTCTGATTTCATGAGATGTTGTCTGTGCTGTCAACATCAGCTTAAAATGTTCCAATCCCTCTGCATTTTCCTGCCCTGGCCTCACAGCACATTGCCTCCCAAATTTCTGCCACTGCAGTTGTTGGTGTGCTGTAAATCCGATCAGGGAGCCGAGCTGGTTCTAACAAGTGCGTCATTGTTTGGGCTTTTTTGTTGGGGGTTTTTTTTGTTTTGTTTTGGTTTGGTTTTTTTTCCCCCTGAAGTGGTGTGCTTCACAGTGCTGCTGCAGGAAAAAATTGTGCTGGCACATTTGAGAAAACAATGTGATCAGGGCTAGGTGGGGAGGCAGAGGTTCTGCTGCCAGCCCATTTGTCTCTGAAAACACAACTGAATTGTTTAGCAGAGATGCTTTCTGCTGCATGAGGCACAGCTGTTGGAAACCCCATCAAAGTGGTGCCCACCCCATCCTCACCCCCAGTAACTGTTCCAGCAGGCATTGCTAAGGTCAGGGTTATCAGTGTTATCCTTCAATCAGATCTACAGTCTCTGATCTGAGAGATCAAGTGAAAACTCTCTTCTGGAAGGAAGTAAAATCCATGGCACCTACAGAGAAAGAAGAGATCATAGGAATCATTTCACACTTACTCCAACATTACTAGCAGTCTGGGATATGGTTTTCCAGCCTCTGGTTTAGAGATCTCGTGGTAAGGTCAGGTGTCCTGTTATCACTTTCCAACACAAATTGACCCCTGTATTTGGCATTGTGACTGTGGCCTGGAGCAGAAATGAGGTGGCTGATTCTTCATGGTTTAAACCTGAATGATGTGGAGCTGGCTGGAGCTGTTGGTGCCACAGACAGGTGAAGTCCCATGCCTGAACATTTTTGCCAATATGTTTTCCTGCCTGTCATGGAACCTCTTTTCCGCTGCCTTGTGCCACTGCTTGTACCCATGTAAGAGTAAGAAAATGCTATTAAATCAAAATAACAGCAGTTTCTCCATGTGTAACAGGTGTCACAAAAGGTAGGCAGAGGATACTTAGACTCAGCAAGTCTATCCTTGAACTTTTGGCCCAATCTGCTGGTTTTTTTAATTTCTTTTAGAGAGAAGCAAGAACTTGCTGAGAGAGGCAGAGTGGTTTTCTTCATCTTTGGCTGAGGTTCCCACCCCAGACATTTCAGCTCCAAAGAGCTTTCCAGTACCATGGAGATCCAGTGCCTGAAGGTAAGTGTGGCTGGATCCTGCACCCTCAGGGTCTTAAGAACCTGGAAGGGTTTTCTGCTGTGATGTGGATGACAAAGCTCTACTGTTTAGGGCATTCCAGAGGTCATACAGATGAGAGGCTCTTGCTGGGCCCAGTTTTACTGGTAGGGCTGAGTACCAGATGCCTAAAGGCAGGAAGACAGTACAGTTTGGAGTAGTGGCCTAGCACTTGGGCCAGATTTAAAACTTAGTTCTGAGAACAGTATTGCTATGCCAGGACAGAGGTAACATGTGTGTGCCTGTCTGTTCTTTCATCCTCCCTCCCCATGTAGCGTCAAGGTAATGAAAAGCTGCATGTGAGGGCCAATTATGATACTTATCACTTCCTCTGACAGTGCCAAGATATCATTTTTTAATGTGGCTCCATTTTTGTTTTGGTGCTGACACACAGCCAGTGAGAAGGTGAAGATTGCTCACTTCAAGAAGGTTTGCCTCTCAGCCTCTTCATCCTTTTGGATTTATGACTTGCTTTTAGGATATAAAACCCCCTTGTGTTTGCATTAACACTTAGCATTAAAAGAAATCAGGAACAAAGGGCTAATGTTCCCTTAACAGAAAAAAAATCATGCCCCACTTTAGTAAGATGCTTAAGATTCTTGTGAATGGAGGCTGTAAGGCATATCAAACTGCCCTGTGTGCTGTTTTTCCAATTTACTAATCCTGCTGATTCAGACTTTACTAGCAAACCTGCCACAATTAACTGCTTTGTAGATGCAGTTGTAACATGTCAGGTTGCTGTTAGGGCAATGCCTGAAGAGCCTGCATGTCCCATCAAAGGGTTAAGCTTTTCTCTAACGTTAATTCTGAGGCACATGCCAGGTGGGGATTCTTATATAGAGCTTTACTGATAAATGTTCAAGCAAACCCTCTCATTTCATAGCAAGCATCTAGTTACCTGTTGCTCTACCATTGTAGCAAATATTTGTACATAGTAGGATCAGAAACCCTGCAGGGGTTATTTTGGCAGGGGCACCCAGTAGCTGTGTTGGCAGTTTACTAGTGTAGGACACTTGGAACCATGGGCACCTGTTTTTATTTGAGCTACATAGCTTGTGAGGATGCTTGTTGGTATTTCTGTTTCAGTGGGAGATAAATGAGGATGTTTTTAATAGGGTTTGAGACGATTGCAGACCACACTGAACCAGCAGTGCTGGAGGGGATAGACATAGACTGCTGTTGTTCTCAGGCCTGGCATATGGGGTGAGAAGGCTGGGGAAGGATAATTCTTTGCTCTTTTGGTGTAGATTGTACACGTATCTCCAGGCTGTGTTTTGAGCTGGCAGAAAGCAGTGCTGGAGAAGTGGCTGGAAATAGCTGGAGTGATGATCTCAGCAATGACCTGCCTGGGCTAGAGCTGCATGACCTTTAGTGTTAACTAAAAGATGCACTCTTTACTGTCAGGAACAACTGAAAAATGGAAAGGATATTGGCTTCCCTGGGTGGGTAAACTCTTCTTGACTTGTTTGTTCCCTGGATTTTCCACAAGTGAAAGCTGTGAGGTGTGGGGCTGATCCAAGGGGGCAACTCCAGGAAGGGAAACAGCCATTTTGAGAAATCATTCACAGACTGCCCAGTTCCACACACTGCCAGAGAGCTGGGCTGTTGTTTGCCATCTCATGCCCCCTTGTTCAGACCTGCCCCTTCTTACCCTTTCAACACCACGCTGCATGTTCTGTTCTTTCTCTGCAGGAGACAGACACTGGTGCAGGGCCTGATTTGTGATTTGTCAATCAGCTTTGGCAGCTGCCAGCTGGCTTGCAGAGAGAGAGATGCTGTGGTGCTTGGCTGCAGGGGGGTGTTCCTCCAAGGTCAGAGGATTCCTAACTGCAGTCCTCTGCTTCAGCCCTCTCCTGTGGAACGGGATGTATGATCCTGTTCTCTGAGCTCTCACTTGGTGGACCAGAACAAATTGAGAGAATTTAGTGTGTTTTCTCTACTAATGCCTTCAAATGTTTAGGTTTTTTCTCCCAGTTATACTGTAAGTTTTGTGTTATGTTGGATTGTGCTTACACTGTTGGCTATCTAAAGCTCTGGGATGTAGAGCTGAGCTTGGATTGCTCCTTTTAGGGAAACTATGAACAGCAAGAACAGAACAGATATAGAATAACCATAGATTTACCCTGTCAAGACCCAATATGGAGCAGCTGACTTGACAAGTGCTGGTAAAATGCTTCCTCTTGTGTGCCACAAAACAGGTGGAGAAATCTTGTTATTTGTACAGAAAATTCCATGACGCTGATAGAGGGGAGGTTGCTGGTTTGTTTTATGAGAACAGAGTACCACATTGGCAGAAAAGGGCCCTGTGGAATTTCCTTATGTGGTTTGAATTTTTTTATTCCATTTCCCTCTGAGATAACTTAATTTCATAATTGCTGTCTGTTGAAGGAAAAAGGAAGAGGTGAATGAATGACACTAGCTTAGACTCTGTAAAATAAAGGGAGCTCTTTTCCCAGTGCTTCTCTAAGCCCTTTGTGAAAACAGGTTCCCTTTCTGCTAGACAGCCACAAATAGTTTTGTCCATAGCTGCCTTCCACCTAAAAATATTGAGATCCTTTTGAAAAAGTGGGCAAAATTTCTCATCCTGCCCCTAAGATTATCAGAAGGGAAATTGAAGCAATGGTCATGTTAGCTTGCTTATTTGCCTGTGTGATCAGAAGGCTTAGCCAGGACTAGCACAAAGGAGCACTTTGCTAATTTTGCAGTTGTCCCTAGTAAAACTCTTCTAAGTCAAAATCAAATGAGTGTCTAAATCTGGCTGAAAGTCACCTTCAAGAACCCATGAATCTTGTCTTGTTCCAAGCAGAACCTGTAATTCAGCATCAAAAGCTTCAGGAGTCTGGACGTAACAGCAAATATTTAGGAAAGTACTGAACAGGGCTGACTGATCATCCCTCTTCCTACTGGTCCCAAGAAAGACCAGTGAAAGGAAACACTCTAATGCTTGTGAGAGTCCTCCTGGGGCAGCTGATGTGTACTTCTGAAAGAGAGAGAGGATTAAAACGGGGGAGGAGAGAAGTTACCCTGCGGGAGATTGTCAACAGATGTTCCATTGTAGTTCAAAGAGAGCTAGCAAAAGGCTTCTGCTGCAGGGATATATTAATTCTGGGCAGTTCATCACAGGGAGACCTGTTTTATGACTGGGAGGATACCTCTGGTAACTAACTTAGCTCTTTATTTGAACTGAGGGTGGGGAATCTGGTCTACCTGTAAACAGAGAGGGAGCTGAACAGTAGGAACAAACATGTTCTTGTTTTCTTGCAGCTGTGACCACTGTCAGTCTGATCAAGATCAAGCTGGTTTTGTGGTTCAGGGGGTTATTTGGCTGATGGGTCATTGAATAAAAAAATATTACAGAGGAACTGGGGCTAACCGTTGTTAAAATGCTGGGGCACGTGAAGCAGATCTGTGTTGGGTATGTCTTTCAAGTACTCTTATTGGACAGGAAGTGGGAACAAGCACAAGGAAGACTGTGCAGGCTGTCAAGCAGATGAATAAATTGATCCCTTTGTATTTAAAATGCACAAGATTATCAACCTATCTATGCTTCCTTCATGTAGTAGTTAATGATTCCTTATAAAATCCTACCAATGTTGCAGAATTAACTATGGTGAGGGATCTAGTTCACAAGCTCTCTATCACTAGGCACGATTAGGAGGTTCTCTTCTGGGAGCTTCTAAGTGCTTTATCTTCTGACATTGTTTTGAAGTTGTGCTGCTCTGGATGAAGGTTGATTTTTTCAGGTCTGTGAGGAAACATGAGCCCTGTAGTATTAGACTGAGGAAGAGTCTTCATTCAAATGTGTTTGGGTGGGGAAGTTTGAAGCCCATTGTTATGTTACAAAGTTCTGGGAGATTAAAACAAACCAAACCACAAACAATTTTGGGAAACTGCTGGGAGACTTTTATGTTTGCAGTCATGGTCTTCTAGCTTTGCTTATCACTTCAGTATGTATCAGTAGGACTGAAAATTTGGCTGTTTTATGGACAGTAAGTGCATGATTTGTTTTCTTTGTGGGGGATGGAAAGGAGTATTGGAAATAAGATTCCTGTCTCACTTCTGCTATGCAGTGAAGCAGGGGTAGCAAGTACATGAACGTCACAGGCAGAAGCTCAGGAGGTACACTTAGAAAATCTGTCCCACTTCCTCCATGACAAATCCACATTTATACTGATCTGATGTAGTTATAGAAAATTAAGTATAAATAATGCAGAGGTGTGCAGCCTCCTGTTCCTTCACAGGTGTCTGGAAAATAACAGTAGGCATTTCTGTTCTCCTCTGGGTATAAGAAGAACACTGGCTAGTAAAATCTTCCAGGTTCTGCATCATTTCATAGCCTTCATTACTGAAAATATACTGTTCTGCCTCCCTGGCTTGCTTCTGTACTCCTGCTCCCTGGATCAGTGGAATGCCTTTTTCATTCTGCTTTCAGTGGTAGCAAGCACAGGAGACTATTATCCATGGGAAATCCTTATGGGATGATCAGTCTTAAAAGACCCACACACTGCCTTGTCCACTCCAGTGCTCCTCAAGGCAGTTTCTCTGTCTCCAAACAGCCTCTGTAGCCTTATTTACAGGCTTGCAGTGGGACATGATGGTTAAATACAGTGTCTAAAGTTAAAATACAGACACTGAGACATGAAGGACAACTGAGTGGGCAGAGAAATGGCACGAAGCACAGGTAGCCCTGCCCATGGCACAGCAGCTCTAGGACTGTCACTTTCCAGCTTCTCAGATCCCTTTCCCTTCAAAACATGAGTCTGGAGTGAGGAGGAGGGAAGGTCAGAGGAGGCAGATGAGTTTCAAACTCTGGTTTCCTTTTACCTGTGTTTCTTACCTTTCTATTTAACTTTAAACCCAAGTGATTTGGTTGATTATTAGTCCCTTGCTAATTAGTGATATAATCATGACTTAGCCTAAAGAGGCATTAAAACTAAACCCCACCAGAGGAAACAGCTATGTTCAAGGGGAAATGCAGAAGCTGGCAACAGTTGGTTTCTGGTTCTGTCAGTTCTCTTTGCTGCACAGGAAAGGTGAAGCCCACACAACTGGCCCATGGTCCATCTCCAAACCTGGCCACCTCAGAGGTTGCATCATCTGGCTGGAAGGTCAGAACTCAGCTGGGCAAAGGCACAAAGCTTCGTGTGTCCCAGGGGTGGCTGCCTGCACAGGCCTGTGCTGCTGCTGCCTCTCCAGCTAGCACAGCCCTGCTCTGAGCTCCCTCTCCAAAGAGGCAGTTTGTTCTGCAGAGAATGAATCAGCTCTGAGTGGCTTTGGTGGTAAAAAGGCAGAACAGAGAACACTCCAATATAAACCACCAGAATAATGCTGATTTTAGACCTGAGAAGACTGGCTTAGTTGTGGCATGTTTGTTTTGTTTTGTATGGTTGTGTGTTGGGACAGGACTGAAATCTCTGCAGGGTTTAGAGTTCACCCTCATGTCTTCAGATTACTCAGTGAGCACTTTGCTAAGCTAGGCTACAAAGTCTTCGTTTGCTCTCACCTTGCTCTAGATCTTCCAAGGATTTGCTTTTCTATATTTGTTGTGGGAACTCTTTAGAAAACAGCATAATCCAAATTACCAAGTAGTTTCACTTAACACGTTTTGCTTTTGCAATAGAAAATCTTTAATACAAGCAATCTATGACATGAGCTGACTGATTTTGCCAAAGTATTTGAACAGCTAGGAGAGACCCTTAGCTCAGGAGAGACTCTTACCAGGTCTGGAGCAGAAGCTGGGCTTTTGAGCACTTACCTCCCTGCGGGTCTGAGCTCTGAAGGGAAGAGTTCAAACAGCTACAAAGCTAAACAAAAAGAAGTATGTGGCTTTCAATTTGCTTTGTCTGCTGTACTATAGAAAGAAGCATGACAGATGCTACTTAGGTTTGGATTAGGCTGGCTTTCAGGATATTTCTGTAAATAAGGTTTGGGGTTACAGTTGACAACATGAGAATATCTTCTATCAGAGGCAAAGGAAGAGAGTCTAAAGGTGTAGATTAGATTATTTTGTCTAGTGTAGTTCTCTAAAACAGATTTCATCTGATTTAACTGTACACATATTAATCTCAGTCGACCCAGACCAGGAATGACCCTGACAAGAAGGAACACAGGCAGGGGGTTGTGTCCTTCTGAACTGTCAGAGCTATGGTTCATAGCTATCTGGCATTTTCTAGTTATCAGCTCTGTGAGTCTTTGTGCCCCAAACTGCTGCTGTTTATCTATACCAGGATTCATTGTGATCTATAAAAGCTTTTCAGTTAGATGTTTGCAATGAAAATATGAGGACTGAGGCACTTCTGACATTTGTAACTTTATTGCAGAAAAAAAATCCACTATCAACATATTTTACAAACAAAGTTGCACTTTGGTGTTGGGTGAGTTTTCTTCGTCACCCCTTTCCCCTGCACAGCGATGCATGGGAAACCAGAACAACCAGCCCCTGCCCTTTTGATTGTGTGCAGACACACTTCCCAGATATGCCAGCCTGCACCAGTTCCAGCCAGGATGGGGTTCTATTTTCCACCACTAACTTGCCAACTTTGTGCCGAAAACCAGCAGCACCCTGCCCTGCGGCAGGGGAAACAAGTCTGTAGCTAGGGAAATTGCTTGGTGCAGACAATGCTTGACACAAAAGTTTTGGAGTTGTGACAATTGCTCTTTAGTTCTCATGCAATCACAGGAGAGAACCAACCCTCTTCCCTGTTTTACTGGGCATCAATACATGGATGGAAGGCCAACTGAAGCCCAACTGCCCTGCAGCCATTTGTCAGCCACTCTGGAAGCAGCAACACAGGGAGGAGGAACTGCTGCCTTAACCAGTTCTTCTACTTGACCCAGACCAGTTCTGCTCCACTTTGGGCTTTCCAGGTAACTTGAGCTCAGCTGATGGGGAATTTCCCCTTTCCCTGCTATGACAACCAATAACAGCACTGGGAAAAAAAAAGGTACTTTTGCATGTGAGGCCTGGTATCTGTCCTTTGTGGGGTTCAGTGATGTTGCTACTGAAAGGAGAGGAGAAACTGAGGCTTGTAGAGTAATGTGGCAGATAAACTCTAGCCCTTGCTGTATCCTGAGGGAGCAACTGGCTTAGTCAAAAATCAAGCACTCTAGAGAAGGCATGTGTTTCCATTTACCTGCAGTCAAATGTGAGTTAGAAAACAGGAGCAGGCGTATTTACATGTCACACACACTCCACTTTCTGAGGCAAGGGCACCAAAAGATCCTCTGATTTACACTCAGAGGCTCTGGTCTATGGGTTTCCTTGAGAGGCCTCAAGAGCCTTGGATGCAGTCTACAGCAGTGATATTTTGAGGCAAAAGTGCAGAATCTAATCAGCATAACAACAAGAAAGGGAAGGGGAGGAAGGCACCTACATCCAGGATCTGTCCTCATGACAAGACACCAACTGGCTCAAAACAACATCAGAAAGTAGAGGAGCTCTGATTTGCATAGCACAGGAGGGAGAGCAAAGTACCAGTTTTGTACAACAACTTCCAGCAACCAGAGGCTAGAAGCAAAATGGGAGGTACCTGAGGAAAGGCTAGTGTTAGCCCAGGCAGGGAAATGGACTAAAGCATTCACTGAGCCTGGGAAAGGAGTTTACACATATGCCAAAAGCATCAAGTGTAGGAGACACGGTTTCCTAATTTTGGTGAGACTAAATTAGTGTGTCTAATTGGCAATAGACTGAGTCCTATCAAGCTCAGTTAAGCTAACACTATGTTCATTTTCCTCTCAGCAACTTCAAAACAACATGAAGTAGCAGGGGCACTTCTCCAGTGCCCACAAACTGTTTTCCCTGGTTAAAGAGAAAAGGTATGGATCTAGGAAGGAAGCAGAGTAGTATTTTATCCTCCTGTAGGTGTTTCAGGATGGGTAATGCCAATCCTGGGACTCAAGCTGAAACAGGAACAAGAAAAAGTGCAAGAAAACCCCCAAACAAACAACCTTAAAAATACAAAACAAGAGGGATCCCAAGAGAACTGATTTCCACATCCTTGGCTTCCTCAGAAAACAGCAGTCTCCTTTGCTGGAACTGTGCTGACACCACCAGTGTTAAGAGCCCTAGTCTGAAACACTTGCCCACCTCCTTTGAAGGCAGCAGCCACCAAGATCAACAGAAGAGATCCATGCAGAACACCATAGCAAAGGTTGTCTTGGCTAATTGGTTGCCACACTAAAAGGAGGAGACACCTCTTCAGGGCATTGTTTTGAGGAGAGCCTGGAGAAAAGGGTTAGACTTGGGCTCTGATTTGCAGCATGGAAACTTCAACACTGAACTATTTAAAATGTCTAAAACCAAAAACCATGTGAAAAGGATCTTTCAGTTGTGTGCAAATCACAGCCCCTCATTCCTCAGCAGATCGTCTGGGACCAAGTCCTCAAGGCCTTTTCCTCTGGGCAGTAGACAGCCTGGTTGCCTAGTAGCTGTAGAGGGAGAGAGGGGTGTCCTCCATCATGTCATCCTAGAAGCAGAGAAGAGGGTGCTTTAATGAGATGTCAGCACGATGGCATCATGGTCCCAGCCTGGGAGAGTGCTGTGCAGGCAGCACAGCCTTCTCAGCCACACCGTCACAGTGTGGCCATCTGCCCAGCCATCCACCTAAATGCTGTCACTGTGCAGTTCCTGGGTCTTTGGACTGTCAGTCTCCCTCCTGCTGCAGCATTTGGAGAGAAGAGTTGTGTGCAGGAACTGCCTGCCTGCTGCAGGGATGTGGAAAACTCCAGCTGTTAAAAACTCCACTGAGTTTGAAACAGCTTGCTTGCTTGCTTAGCTGCAGTACTCCTCTATCCCAGAAAGTTCAGGGAGTTATTTGCAGCTTCCCCAGAGCTAGTCCAGCCTCTGGAACCCTCATATATTTGTATATTCCCAAAGGATCAAACACAGACAGACAGACAGACAAACAGACAACCTCCCTGGAACAGAGCATAAAATCTGCTTTGTCATAGTTACAAAGCAAATACATCAGAAAACAGGAGGAGAGGTTAGGAAGGTGTCATTTCAGGACAAGCCTGGATGGAGCTCTCCTTCCTCTCTCTAACCTCTCAGCATTCCCCTGCAGAGTGAGGGGAAGGCAGAGAGCTTCTTTAGTGCCCAGCCTTGAGACTTGCTGTCTTGACTCAAACCTTGGATGGAAGGAGAGGGACCTGAGGAGGAACAGGAGTGTGTGATCAGCATTGGTGCTGCTGCAAATACCCAAAGCATTGCTAATGTAGTAGAAGGAGAACTGCAAAGCAGTCAGTGGCAAGCCAGCCCCCATCAGGCTGGGCTGAAGGCACAACTCACCATGGGCAGGTCCTGCAGGCGCCGGAATTCCATGCGGTTGTTGTGCTGGCGGTATCGCAAGAAGCCCACCAGGCCCAGGATGCCCACCATGACAATGAAGACGGAGATCACAGTGATTACCAAGGGGTCAGCCCTCGTTTTACCAGCCAAACTGGGTAGCTCTGTAAGGAGACCAGGGAATGAGGCCAAAGGAGAGCCTTCAAGGGCTGGAACAGCAAAGCTTTGTCTTTTCTGGTTCTGCTCAGTACAACCAAGAGGCAATTTGAGGTAGCTCCAGCCCTTTGCCATGTTTTGTGAGAACAGGTACAAAACAATTACAGAATCTATTAGGCTAGAAAAGACCTCTGTGATTATCAGTCCAACCTGTGACCTAACAGCACCGTGTGAACCAGACCATGGCACTGAGTGCCATGTCCAGTCTTTCCTTAAGCACCTCCAGGGACGGTGACTCCACCACCCCCCAGGGCAGCCCATTAAAAGCAGAGCATTTACCTGAATTGTCATCATCACCAACATCCAACACAGAAGTCTTCTCATGCCTGGGCTCCAGTGACTGTGCCAGTGTAGGCGTGCTGGTGGGGATGGCAGCTGTGCTGGCAGACGTGGAGCTGGTCACAGGGGGTGTCACTGTCACAGTACCGGAGGCAGTAGCAAAGGATGTGCTCCGTACAATGGAGATGGGAGCAGAGGAAGTTCTGGGCTCCACAGTGCTCTCCTCTGTGGCACCCACAGGGCTTGTTCCTGGCTTGGTTTCAGACCTTGCTGCTGTGGGCCTCAGGGTCTGCCCATCAAAAAGCCCTGACTGAGAGCTGTTAGTTGCTGCTGCAAAATAGAAACAAGCAGTTATTCCAAAGGATCCAGTGCAGGCACACTGTTCTGTGGGACTGGACAAAATGGAAGCAAGACCGTAAGAAAGACTGCTGGGACTATAGGAACAGAAGCTTGTCAAGCTACTATTCCTATATTGACAATAGCTATTGTCAATCCTTTGGAAAACAAGCAGAACCTTTAGCACAGCCACAGTTGAGCCACACTATAACCCACAGTGCTTAGAAAGTCCTCTCAGTTTTCATATGTGCCAATCTGCAATGTCAGCCAACCTCAGCTGGGCCCACAAGGCTGGTCCTTGGGGACAAAGGACAAGTAGACAAGCTTAAACAACTCTACACACAGCTGGGGATCACCCCAGAGCAAGACATTGGGAAAGGTCTCTCATCCCTCCTTACAGGGAGCACAAAGGGGGCTGCCCAGGGACTGGGTAGCAGCATCCCCCCAGGCTGTGTCAGTGTGTCACACAGCAGCAGGACCATGTGACACAAGCCAGGGAAAACAATGCAGTTGTGCATGAACACCATGCAAATCAGTGATCAATCAGTATCTGCCTTGCATTCGGGTTTGTGACAGCCTGGCAAGCCCCAAGATGGACAAAACTGGGATTGCAGACCCTGCAGACAGTCCCCATGCTGCCCAGAGGGATCTGAAGGTAGGGTAGGGTTTCCCATGGCTGCCCAGGGATGGATGAGCTGTCACTTGCCCATCTCCATGTTTTGTGTTAAGGGAGGGTGTGCTTCTCCAGGGAGGCTCCCATTGAGCCCCCAGCCCTGATGCCAGAAAGGCCCAGCTGGGCAGTGCTGCTAAGGCTTGTTTCAGATTAGATATATGAAGGGTGTCCCTGCACACAATCAATGTCCTCATCAGAAAGTAGCCAGCACAATTAATACCAAAATTAATGAGGTTTGCAAAGAGGATGCTGACCTAACATCTCTGCAAATAAGTTGCACTGAACTGGCTCTGCTTAGTGTCTCATTCCCTTCTTCTCCCTTTCTCCAGTTACCAGGAGAGTGCTCAGACATTTCCAGGTTATGCATCCTTGAGGCAGGACTTTGTGCACAGGCAGTAAAGGCAAAACCTCACCTGGCACAGTGTTCAGAGGAGGCGTGGGGGTTGCACTGCTGGCATCATCTGTTTCTTCAGTTGTGCTGAAAGGCTCTGTGGCTTCATGGCTGGGCTGGTTTTTTTCCAGAGTGCTGGCAGTCAAGGTAGGGGAGGGGCTTTCAGTGCTGCTGTTGACAGACAAGCTCATGTTGTCATGCTCAGGATGTGTAACTGTGATGTCCCCAGGACTGGCAGTGGTAGAAGCCTGCAGTCTCTCTGCCTTGGAGCTTGCCATGGGGGTGGTGGGGATGAAGGCATCATCCACCTCTGTAGCATGAGCCCCAGTGGTGCTGGGTGTTGCAGCAGTCAAGTTTTTCTCCAGGCTTGTCTGAGGAATGGCAGTAGTCACTGGATTAAAGTCAGAGGCTTCCCTTGGCTGATGAGAGGTTAGCGCAGTGCTAGGAAAAGGTGATGGTGACAGCAAGGCCTCTGCTGTCTTCTGACCCTCTCCTATGGAACAGAGAAGTTTGTCAGAGATCCCACAGTGAGAGGAGAAACAGAGGGGAAGGACAGAAATGGAACTTCTTTATCCCCTTAATTCCAATTCCAGCAGAGGTTCACACTTGGGAAAGGGATTCAAACAGCTCCTCTGTCCTCCTGGTTTTTGAGGCAGGGCCTGTTCTAGGGGACTTTTTCTTTACCCTCCTCTCTTTCAAGTCCTGTGCTGTTGTTCTCTAGGGTCAGCACCACCAATCCCTCTATCCTCGAGCAACTTTTAAACTTTTTTAGAGGATTTGAGTTTGTTGAAAGTATCACCTGAGACCTGAATCTGTAAGAAATTTAGATAAAAGTCTTCTTTGGTTCATTGAGAAAGAGGCAAAAGTGATGCTGAAAAAACTCAAATGAGGAAAATGTGGAACAAGACTCTCTAGCTCTCCTGGCCCAATGAAGCAGAGAAAAGTGATATTTAAAAAGACTGAAATGGCAAAGGTAAAGGTGAAATGGGTAGCAAGAGTACTACAGCTAACCGGGCTGGGGGTGTGCTTTGGGACTTGCCTTCATGAGCTATCTATGAACACATAACCACCATGAAATACAACTGGTGTCATAGAAATGGGGAGCTACTCAGCCTCCCACTACAGCAAAAAGGGGCAGCTCCCCTGAGGGGAACCTGCAGCAAGCAAGGATCCCCCCAGATCCACAACTGCTAAACAGCGTGACAGCATACAGGAGGAGGAAAACCACAAGGCTCTTACAGTGCCTGTTCATAAACACAGATCCTGTGAGGGTTTTTCAGGATATAAACAGGAAGAAAACAGAGAAATGTAGCCACATCAGGATGGACTCTCCAATTTAAAAACATCTCATCATCAATATTTTGACAATTTCTGTTTAAGTTTCTATCCAAGCCACAGAGGACTGATGAGCTAATAACAGAAAAAAATAAAGGTACTGGAGCAAATCCATCATCGTGCCCCTTCTCTCCACAGTGAAGAAGCATCCAAAGCAGATGCTATCAGCAAGAAACATTCATCCACCAGCAAAGCATCCCATTCTTTTACTGTTTTGGAGTAAATTTCAGCAGTTTTTAAAAGCTCTTCAGAACAGATAAAGTTATCAGAGCTCTTCTCCAGCTACACCACTTAACAGGCCCTAAAAAAAGACACAATACATCACTCTCTCAAGACCTTTGCAGTACCCTGAGCAGCTGGAGAATTCAAAACCCTGGAGCAGCCTGAGGAGCTGTGCTTCCCCGGCCCGGGGCCCCAGTCCCAGGAGGGCTCCCGCAGGGATGCACAACCCTGCTGGGCACATTCAGAGAACAAGCTCTCCCAGGGAACCCCAGCTGGGGCAACCTAAACATGAAGACCAAAGGCCTGAGTGATGCTCCCTTTGGCCTCCCCTGGATCCAGATGTGCATGGCCAGAAGATGCCTCCAAACAAAGCAAGCTGCTCTGCCATGGAGCTCAGGCATAGGATACACCAATAACATCTGGAAGGAAAAGAGCAGAGCACTGGGTTTCCTGTGACCAGGCACCAAAAGGCACAGGTCTTCATGTGACAGTTTCCAGCCCTAAATGCAGCACTGCTGTTCAGCACGGGGTGGGATCCCACCAGCTCGGGATGCTGGCTGGGCACTGGCGGATGCTTGCTCAGTAAACACCCAGTTATCCTTAAGCACCTCGCCAGAGACACAGAGCCACGCTGTCACGGTGGGGTAAACAGGAAAGGTGGTGGCCACGTGCCCGGCCAGTGGCAAGCCTGGCTATGTGCTGCTCTGAATAGCTGGCCTGTGCCCGGGACAGCCTCTCATGGGGTGGCAAGTCATGACTTGAGGAAAGATTTGTGGAGAGCTGTCTTGCACAAAGGCCTGAGCAACTCTGCAACCATCATGCCAGTTTCTGACTAGAAAAGGCATAGGCGAGATGGGTGCTAATGTCTTTACGAGCACCTCGATGGGTGAGGGTCTTTAGGAGAAATGGGTCTTAATGTCTCTACCAACCTCAAGCTGCAAAGTTCCTTGCAGAACCCAGACAGTTTGAATTTCTGGTGGATCCGCAGAACCCAGATAGCCTAAACTTTGGGGGGAAATGGCTGATTTTATGCACAAAAGGAAAGTCAGAGGCAAGGCAGATGAGTTTGGGCCCTACACACCAGGACACTTCCCCCCATGCCAGAAACTGGCATCCCTGCCACGAGGTGCTGTGGGACAGGAGGGCTTGTGAGGACAAGCAGCCCCCCCACCCCGCTGCACGCACAGCTTCCTGCTGTCTGCAAGGGGGAGAGCTAGTGGGACTGGCATTTCCCTAAGCTCTTCTCTCCAAGAAGCCACTTGGCTTCTTCCCACAAAATTATCTAGTGTCCATCACTGCAAAAGAAAATGGTTCCCGGGTGGATGGGCTGCTCTGGCTCTGGTGTAACACAGCACTGGGGCGTGTAAAACCTGGTTTGCAGAGAATTGCAGAAGAGATTTTAAATTAGCAGGTGAGGAATAAGGGACTGGCTTTGAGTATGGCAAGTGTTGATGGCACCTCAATTAGCAAGTCATCCAGCCCAGCACATCACAGCACACCCAGCTCAGAAAACAAAGGAAAGCCTGAAAAAAGGGAGAGCCTAATCCAGACTAACACAAAAATTCAAGACATTAAGAGATGATGGTGGGAAGACAGAGAAGGCAAGAGCCTTAAAAGGGCCAAGGAAACAAAGGACCGAGTAAATCCTGATCACCCGGAGACAGGCAGACAAAAGATTCCCATCACCCATCTGTCAGCTCCTAAGGGGTAAGGGCACATCCAAAACCAGCACGTAGTCACCAAGCAAAGCACCTGGGGAAATCCCCAAGAGGTGCACCTTGTTCCTTGTGAGCTGTAGGTGTTAAAAGGTACAAGCGCTGAGTTTTACTTCAGTTTTGCTTTAAAATAAAACGCCTCCTACAAAGGGCCTTGCTGCAATGCCACAGCTTTGTTTGCCAGTTTTATCATCCATCCAAAAGGGCAACCTACTGCCACGCAAAGGAAACCCGGGGCAAACCCTGCGGCACAGAGGGGAGAGCAGAGCACTGCTGCAGCTGCCTGTGCTGGGGGAGAGCCACGGGCTGGGATCCGCAGGGCTCCAGCTCCTGGTCTGCTCTGGAGCTTGGTACCCAACAGGTGAGAAAATCCCCAGCTCCAGCGCAGTTGTTGCTGCCCCAGTCTCTGGGTGCTGATGGTTTTAGCTGTTTATCGGTTACCTATAGAGACAGAGCAGGTCAGAGCTCGTTCCTCTGGAGTCTTCCTGGAGAAGCTCTGCTTCCTGCACCGCATGCCAGGGAAGGCATGGCTGTACAGCCTAAGGCATCGCCCTCACCAGCTTCAGGAGACAAGAGGGAACCACGGCCTTTTTGTTTCAGATGCAAATTGAAAGAGTCTGAATGCTTCACCTTTTCTGTGATTCTCCAAGACCTGATAGTTGCAGCACCCCAGGACAGCTGGTAAAGGTGCAGTCACCCTTGGATCCATAACAAAGCAGCGACGACTGTCCCAGGATCTGTAAAGAAGACCTCTGACCACAAGAATATCTGTTTCCCTGATAGGGGACCACGGGTGACCTTGCTTTGGTTACACTTCAGCCTGCTGAAGCAGAGCTGGTCCTCTGGCTACAGCCCCACTCCTGCCCTGTGTCTGTGCTAACCCTCCAGGCTCAGCCTGTGCATGGTGAGAACCAGAGATCCCAGACCACATTAGGGAAGGACTGGTGGATTTGGAGCAGCAGCTCCCATCAGACTGTGCTGACTGCAGTGACCTCTGTCTGGGAAACAAGAGGGGCAAAGGAAGAGAGTGGTCCCAGGGGAGGAGGGATGCAGCCAACCAAGAAGCAGCCCCTGGCTTGAACAAGGGTGGGAAACACTCCCAGCTCTTTGGGGGAAGGGAGGGCTCTGAACATCAGCCCACAGCTTCGACCCCTCTCCAGCATTGTCTGATAACACTGAGGGACCTCCACATATCAACCCGAGCTCCCACCAGCTCCAGAACAGACATGGTAAAATTATACCATAACAAAGAGGAGTGAAGGAAGCCAGCTCTGCAGGAAACGGGGCCATTCCTGCCTTGTGCTCCCTGCCCAAGATGCAGGGCTGGGGCCAAGCGAGGGGCTGAGGAAGGTTTGCACAAGCAGCACAGAGTCACTGCTGTGCCAGGGTAGTCATGCAGAGTGGGGATTGTGGGCTCCATCCTCTGCCACAGCAGCCACCCCACCAGCTATTTGCTTCTCAGAATAAAACAGTGACATAGAGCAGGGCCTCAGCTGGACAAGCCCCTCAACAAGCTTCTGCCACAACCCTCCTGCTGCTCTCAGCAGCATCCTCTCCACCCTCCTTCCTGTCTGACAGAAACAGCAGCCTGAGCTCCCGAAAGGTCAACACCAACCTAGCTCCAATCCATAGACTTGAACACTTTTAAAGTGCCCATGGGAGCAGGGCTCCTGGTGTTGATGTACCCTCCTGCACAGGCTGTCACTGTCTGAGGATAGCACCTCACTTAAATCAGTGTCCTACAGAATGCAAGTCAAACTACTGCTCTGATTCATTGAAAAGGCACCCACCAAACCCTTCTACAATGCTATTTTGGTGCACTAAATGAATTCAATTTCCATTTAAGTGTAACAGCTCCACTCGCAAACAACCTAGTAAAATCGAAAAGTACAATGTTTAAAAAGTAAAAGCATAAACTGTAACCTGTATGTATCAAAGCAGTTATATCTCATTGCCTAGCAAACAACTTCATTAAGTGTAGAAATTATCTTTTGTTGCCAGTTATTACATTTTATGGTTACCAACCAATGGTAATTAGACAATCTCTTCAAGGGAAAAAAGCTTGAGTATAAATGCAAATAAAACCATATAGTGGGATTTAAAATCAAGGCTCTTAATTTCATTTTAAAAGCAGAACTGGAATAGCTCCTGATTAGATACTAGCTGAACCTGATCTCTTTTCCTGGAATAATAATAATTAAAAAAAAACCAAACAAGCAGCAGAAAAGATTTCTGGAGCCCTTCAGGAAGGTGCCAGATGCACCCAGGGATGCTGTAGAGCAAACACCCTCACAGTGATGAAGCAAGCTCAGAGACAGGATCCGGTACAAGGGGCAAGTGCTTTGTAAGCTCAGCTCCAGTTGGATACCTTGCAACCTGCCTCGATGGAGGCAGGGGGCCAGAGGGCTGCATGTGCCACAGGCTCCAGTGCCCTCCCTGCCAGACCTGATGCCTGGACTGTCCCCATCCCCATCCTGGCTGAGAGAGGCTGAACAGACTCTCTCTGCACAAAGAGTCCAGGTGGGAGGCGTAGGCACAGATCCGACCTTGCAGCCTGCTTGGGGACCACAGTGAAGCTCTTCATGGCAGCAGTTTAATTCATTGCACCCCTTGTGGCCTCTGCGAGCTGCTCTGCAGGCATCAAAACTGGGGGTGCTGAACTGGGGGTGCAGAGCACCCAGTTCAGCCCTGGAGAGCTGCCAGGCCAGGCACGCTGCAAAGCAAGGGCTGAGGTAAGGGACAGGAATAGAAACCAGGTCTCCTGACTGAGAAGGCAGGTGGCCACGAGCAGAGCACGAGACAGGGGCAGATTAGATACGGGGTGCTGAGCGAGTGTGGCACTGGGCAGGGACAGCCCAGCACCCAACCTGCCCAGGCAGGCAGGAAGGTGACTCCTCAGGGCATCTGTGGATACCAGGCCACAGGCTTGAACCATGGGGAAACAAAAAGGGAAGGCAGTGATACCACCTCAACAGATGGCACTGCATTGGGAACCAGGACAACCAGCCAACGGTGGCATGGCAGAGCAGGGCAGAGGACGAGCTGCGGGAACAGGGATGAGCAGCCCTGGAAACAACACTATAAATGCCAAGCACATGTACTTCAGTACAAGGAAAAGCCATAAAACAGCACAGAAACAGCACAGCCCAGAGCACACAGTAGTGGGGCAGCACCAGCCCAATCACTACCTGCAGGAACAGCACCCCAGGGTGTCACACTTTGCCTGGCCCTCCCACGTGAGACCCTCCTCACCCAGCCAGGGGAGAGAAATGCAAAAAACTTCTTTCCTATAGGTTTGCAGGAAGCTCTATCACTGATCCCCCATTTAGAGGTGAGGGGGCTTATCCCAAATTTCTGTGGCAGGGAAGAGGGAGAGAAGGCTGTCTTGCTCAGCTACCACTGTCAGAGCAGCCAGTTATTTTCCATGGGCCACATACAGCTATGGAGCACCTTGCTTGGCAGGAAGGTGCCTGGGAGACTCCCATGCTGTCTGGTTTTGTTCCTCAGTAGGGGACTGAGCAGTGGTGAAGACTCCTTTGCCCAGAAGATGCTGGGCACACCCATGGCATGCATGGCCTGGGAAGCCTGCCCTTCTCTGGGGTTGTGTAACCCCAGCAATACAGCAACAGCAGGGAGCTCTGGCATCAGCCTGGCCCTGCTTACCTCAGGAGTCACAGCTGCAGTGGAGGAAGCATTCACATCATTAAGAGAAATAAGCCAGTTGCCTTAATAGCAGCCCAATGTCAGCAGGGAGCCTACTCTCCAGTGCAGTGTGGCATGAACTGGGGGAAGTTTGGCCATCAGGAAGCCTGCCCAGCCCTGAACAGCCCCCAGATCCTTCCAGCTGTGTAACTGCTGGTTCCATGGGCTGCGAGGCTTGGAGAATGCTCCTGCCCTGCCCTGGGCAGCCCTACAGGGCTCAGGATGTGACCCCAGACCTCAGTGGTGCTGAGCCCTATGAAAGCTGCCCCAGACATCATTGTGGAGATGATCACAGACCTATGGAAAACCCTGCAGCAAGAACTGTGTCTGCCCACTCAGAGGGTCTTGGTGGAAAGGAAGGAGGGACAGGGGCTTCTGAGCTTTCAATCATCCCTGCTCCCCTTTGTCTGGAGGGATGGGGCCAAGGGAGCTGAAGGAGGCAAGTGCTTTGCCCCTGCCCAGCAGGTCAAGCCTTCTTGGAGGGGCAGCAGGGAGACAAGGCCCACCCTGCCCCTGGGGCTGAAAGAAAATCATGTGTAGAAATGGCATCAAAGACTGATGGCATGGCATGAGAGGTTGGGCTGGGAGTGCAGGGTCACACAGCTGGAGGAAACACCTAGAGAGGACCAAGCTGTGGCTCAGTTCTGGGTGCAGCAGAGCTGGAGCTGTCAGGGTGGGGCCAAGTCCATCCACTTGTCCTTGTCCTGGGCAAACAAAGGGAAAATATCACAGAAAATCGGCGGTGGGACCTTGAAGCAGACACACTGCCTGCCTGTGTGCATGGCCCCGGTGGTGCCGACAGACGGGGCCTTATGTGCCCGTGCTGCTCCCAGCCCTGCTCTGCTCTCACTGCTTGCAAGGCAGCTCGGCACGGGAGGGAGAGGCAGAAAAATGCCCAGACCAAAATTACTGGGGGTTTTATTTGTAAGGCTGATGGTGCTGGAGGAAGTGGATTTCCGCAGGCAGTGAAGAAAGGCTGCATTGAGAGGCCGGGGTGGGCAGAGCACAGGAGACACAGCAGCCTGAGCTCCTCTGTGGCCCTGCTGCAAACCCAGCCGGGGAGTGGGAGCAGGATAGCAGGAGCAAAGGGAATCTCTGCTGGGAGCAGTGCAGAGAGCAGCTCATGGAGCTAGGACAAGCCCAATTTTGGACAAATTTATCTAGGGACTGCTGACTTCAGGGCCAATCTCTGGGTGAACCATTCCTTTCCCCCATCACTGTCCTGCTGAGATTTTCTGCTGTCTCATTATGGGTTCTGCTTGCTATGGGGCATTTTATTATTGGCGGCATCTCTTCCATCTATTTTCTATTTTCACATAACATCTGCTCTTTCAACCACAGTTGGGTTTAAGTAGCAAATTCAAAAGCTATGAGGTCAAGAGCCAGGTTAGCTGCATAGGTACCATTTCCTGAGACTGTGAAGAATCTTGGATTTGGACACTAAGCAACAAAAATCCCAGAAAAAACTCAGTGCAATCTTAATTTCTGGTACATTCTGGCAGTTTGAGTCTTGGACTTTGCAGCAAGAAGGTTCCTATGAGCCAGCTGGGGCAAGGGGCTCCCTGGGGTTTCCCAGTGTGCCCAGAATGTGAGACACGGGGCCAGAATATAGCCCCCGGCAGCTCAGAACTCCTCCTCCTTTCAGCGGTGCAAATCCTGAATCCTTCTTTTGCCAGTGGCTGGTCGCCTCCCCACACCCCATCACAGCACAGCCACTCTCGTGTGGGGAGCGCAGCTTTGCCCACATAAAGGGCGCTGGTTTGGGGCTGCTCCCAGTGCTCAGCCTCAAACCCACCTAAACCGCATCCGGCACCCAAAACCTCATCCTGAGTGCTACTCTCGCTGCTGGGGCTCAGCCCCACAGGCATCTATTCTAGGGTTTTCCCAGCCCTAATTAGTTATTAGAAACTGAGTTTCTGTGTGTCACCCCCTGGTCTCTGCTGCTGTCGGCACGGTGCTGGGATCCGACCGGGGTTTGGCCAAGGGTTTTTCTCAGCCACAAAGGAGAAGAAACACGTTTTGCTTCCTGTGCCCCGGGCAAGCCCCTAAATGCCACAGAACCTTTGTCACTACCAGGGTCGCGGGGAAAGTGACAGCCCCCCCGACTTGGGGCACACTCCAGCCACGCGGCAAAGCTCGGTGGTGTCTGTGGACGGGGCTGTCAGCGCCACGCCGCAGACTGCGTCTGCCCACGTGGGGACGTGTTGGTGGTAGAGCAGAGCCGAAACACGTCCCGGGAGTCTGCCTGGGGCCGGGGTCTGCCTCCTGCTCCGTCCCGAATAGCTCCATGCGTCCTGCCCCTCTCCCCGCAGGCACAGGGCCCTCGTCCCGTCGTGCTGCGGGAGGCGGCAGAGTTTGGGCTTTGTCCGGGGTCCCTCGGGGGGAAGCTCAGCTGCGGCTCGTGGGCACCCGCGAGCTGCCGGGCGGGCGGCAGGAGTCTGGCGGGGCTGGATGCCGGAGGGCGAGCGCCTCCAGGGTCGTTGCCCCCCTCCCCGCACATCCCCTCGGGATCCCGGCGGGCGGGAGGAGAGCCCGGGTGGCTCCGCCGGCGGGAGCAGCGCTGCCGGCAGCTGCCTTGTATGGGCACGGCCGGGACCGGCGGCCGCGCTGCTGCCCGGAGCGCGGGGCTCACCCGGGACCCCCCCGAGCATCCTTGGGCCACCTCACCTGCGCGTCCGCCGGGGCGACGGCGCCCGGGGCCGACGGCATTCCGCCCGAGTTCGGGGGGCAGGCCCGGGNGGGGCGGGCGGCACGTGGTCGGTCCAGCCCCGGCCCCGGAGGAGCGGAGAGGGGGCAGCTGCCGGTCCCAACACTGCCGGGCCGGTACCCCACATCTCCGTGTCGGACAGCGCACTCTCGGTCCAGTCCCGATTCGGTCCCCGGCACCCTCGGTTCGGTTCGGTTCGCACCGCCCCCAGCATCGCCAGTTGGTCCCCGGCACTCTGGGTTCGGGCAGAAGCCCTTGGTACAGTCCGACACCGGCCTCGGCATCCTCAGAGCGGTCACTGCCGGTTCGGACAGGACACCCCCGGTCCCGTCTTTGTTCTGGGAATTCTTAGCCCAGATTTGCACCACCTCATCACCCCATAGACAGGTTCAACTGACCCCGGACGAGGATCTCACCACCTCCTAATCTGCTCTTGGCAGCCCCAGTTGAGCCTGACACCCCCACTTCTGCCCCACGCAGGGATGGGAACACCAGATGAGCCCAACGTGGGGAATCATCTTGAGGTCTCCAGACAGTTTCAGGGTGCCTGGGTCCGTGGGCACAGCCGGGTGCAGAGGTGCTCCAAGCACCCCTGGATAACTGCCCTGCCCAGGGTTCAGCTGGGTGCTCAATGTGCCAGGGCTAGTTTCTCAGGGCATCCTGCAGCCCCTGGGACATCCCCTGGCTTCACATCCCTTCCAGCCTCTGCGGGGCTGGCCAGCCTCATCCAGGCACTACGCAGGCTGAGCCATCCTTCAGGAAGTGTGACTGCTCTCTTCTGGCCAGTATTTCTGAAGAAGAGGGCCACATGTCATGGCGTGATCTGTGCTGATCCTCTCTCAGGCTGCTTTGGCAGAGCTGGGGCTGTGGGTCCCCTTCTCCATCAGATCCTGGTGCCTGCAGCACCAGGGGACAGAAGAGGAAAGTAGAAATGGGTATTAACCTAAGAGGTTTTGCCTCCCTTTTTCAATACGGGGCTGCTTGGTAGCTTCTGCTCTCAGTTCTAAGGTAGAAGAGAATTGATCTGATACAGAACTGATCATGCCTTTTACTGGCTTTATAAGAAAAAGTAAAATTCAATCTTAGCCCCTTATGGGAAATGTGTTTCTAGCTGCTTGCTACTTACTGCCAAGAAAACTAGCTGTACCATTTTCTGGCAGAGGTAATTGTGCTTGTGCAAACGTCCCAGTTCTAAGGGGAATTCTTTTAAGCATATTTACAATGACATAGTTGGTTATAGAAGTCTTCTACAACCCACAGAGGTTGCAGGGCTACCCAAGAGACCAAAGTCTCCTTTGCTCCAGACAGGCTTGGTCTCTCAGTGCTGCACTGTGCATCACCTGAGCCAGGAGCCACGTCTCACCAGCGAGGGACCAGGGCATCTCCCCAGGCACCCTCCCCTGAGCAGGGCACGAGCTCCAGGGGACATCGGCACTGCTGGCTGTGCCCACAGCTCATGAGCCCATCCAAGGCCTGTGTGCTTGACTCACTTCTCTGCTCTGGCCTCTCCCTGGAGATGCCAAAACCATATCCATCTCAGCTGCCTTAGAGAGGGTGGCTCGCAGTCGCCAAGGTTACCGGTCCCTCTGCTTTAATTAAGCACATAGGCACTGCACGGGGTATTTTCAACAGCTGGGGGACGAGGAAGGGGGGCTGGCAGTCCTCAGAGGGGTTGATGAGCAGCACCATAAATCTGGGCAGATGAGACCCCCTGCAGGTCACTGCTATTATTTAGCTGATCTCCGCACTCATCAGGATTATTATTAACACACTAATGAGGTACCTTTGGCTGCCCATAGCAAGGAAGGAGCAATTGGGAGCAAGAAAAGGGACTGCATCTGTGTGATAATGTCTTTAAGATGATACTGCCGATGTTCCACCCTGGAGAAGGGAGCAAAAACAAGGGGAACTTTAACATCCCACTGGTACGCAGCCACTTTCTCACGGAATAAACAAAACCATTCCCCTTAGACAGCAGGCAGCAGCCCCCCGTGTCTGTGTAGGCTCTTGGCTTGTTCTTGAGTAAGACTGAAAACACCCTTGCAAGCCCTAGCAGCCTCTAGATCAGGCAGGTCTGGGTAGCACTGAGAGCTGAGGACTTAGAATAACTTTTGAAAGAAAGTTTTGTGCTCAAAAACCACACCATCAACTTCTGCCACTGTCACACTTCCCTCTTGCAGTAGCTCTATTCAGCTCCCATCCTTTTTTTCCTGGCTGCCAGCCAAGCCATGGAGCAGACCAGAGATGATAATGTTGGTTATAGTAATTTAATAGGAAGAAGCAGATAATAGAAAATAAGTGAATAGAAAATAGTGGCAGCAAAAGAGCTGAGGGGAAGTAAGGCACAGACAGGAGGGATGGAGATGCTGGCCCTGGGAAACTCAGTCCTTGGGCTGTGCCCCCCAACCCAGGCTATGACACAGGCTGAGTGTCCCCTGAGTGAGCAGAGCTTTGGCCTCTCTGCCCCACACAATCTGAAGAGTGATCAATCACCTGTTTCACCAGCCCAGGGGTGAGTGATTGCAGCAGTGGGAGTCCTGAACAGAGGGTTGCCTCTGGGCATGTGGGTGGTTCACCTGGGCTCTGGGCTCATGTAAATCATCCCATTTCTTGTGCTTTGGCCTCTCTCCCCTCTGCTCTTTGCAGGGGCACTGGGAGCACGGCTGGTGTGCATCTCAGCCTGGCCTTGCAGAGCCCAGCAGATCCCAGCCTGCCTCCTGTCCCCTTGCTTTTTCACGAGGATGAGGCAAGATTAGGATGGTCTTGGGGTAGACAGGCCCAGGTATCATCCCTAAACAGCTGCTTTCATCCTCCAGAAGCTCTTCAGTGCAGAATGAGGAGAGAGCCTACTCTCAAAGGAAGACAATTTGGCACTTGTAGGGATATTAAATTCTCAAGGAAGCTGGAAGTCAACTGACTGGAGCAGAAGAGTGACTCATTCCCCCTCCCAAAGTTGAAACATTAAACCAGTCTTTTTATGAAAGGCAAATTAAATCTCACAAGTCAGAGCCAAGAAAAGAGAATTTATAAAGGAGCAGAAGATGCCACTGGGACTTGCAGGCAGAAGAGGGAGCATTTGCTCAGCAGCCCAGGATATTACATCTCCTGTGTCTCTCCTCCAATGCAAAGAGCACTGCCATTCATCTATTTTTAATAACAATGACGCAGGCAGTGAACCTGCCTTCAAGGCTGGAATATCATCTTCTTCCCTCTGCATATCTGTCCTGACTCATCTTCTGTTCCAAAAGCTCTCCACAGCTTGGTAGCCCAGCAAAGGAAGAACAAAACTGAAAAAAACCCCAAAAATGTGGATCAGAAAGCAAAGCGTAAGAGTTAGAGAATCATTCTGGACAAGGAACAATAAACACTGTTTATTTACTGTGACTTCACTGGCTCAGGAAGCCAGGGAAAATTAAGGGTCTGGGAAACCTAAATGTATCTGGGGGCAGGCTGATCAGAGAGTGGGATCTCTCAGAGAGCTGAGCAGGGATCCAGTAGCATCTGGATACTTGTAGGTCTTGCAGCTCTGCAAAGAGGGCTGGAGAAAGCAGGGGTAGAGCTAAAGGTGCCCAAGCCTGGGGTGGCTGGGGGGGGGACAAGCTGAAGAGCTCTGTGGTGGCAGAGGTCTCCCATTTCAGTGCCACAAAAGGGAAAAGTCTCTTCACTGTTGTATCTGCAGAGATAAGGAGTGAGTGTAAGTGTGAGGAGCATAACCAGAGGAGGAGAGGCTGCTGTGCAGCCTGGGGACACAAAAAGCTGTGCTTTCATCCCAGAGATAACCTGGTTTAGCTGGGGAGTGAGGACAGCACACCAGGCAATGCAGAAAACCTTTTGTGCCTCAACATGAGGCAGGACAGGTGGGACTGATGGCCACTGGGCTCTTGGCCTCAATCTCATAGGACTGTGTGGCCTCTTTCAGCATCCACCATGGTCCAAGATAGTGCAAATCTGTATTTCTGCACTTTGGTGGGTGAATACAAAGCAAATACAGCTCCATCAGATGTTTAAGGTTTTCCCCTACAAAACTGGTCTTCAGACATCCTAAAAGTTCAGATGCTGCTGAGAGAAGCCATGCCCCAGGCCTGCCCTGGGTATTGGGGTCTCACCCTTTGCTCCTCAGATCCCAGGGGCTGGAGCACGGTGTGATGGGCTCTGCCCAGGGCTGAAGCAAGGCGCAGTGACACAAGGTCAATCCTGGCTCCTTGTCCCAGTGTTTGCACAGCCTCATGGCTGGGAGCACCTCAGAGCAGGCAGGAGCCAGCCAGTCAGCTCGGTGCCACTCCATAACCGTGGTACCTCCAGGAGCTCGGTGATAGCCATGCCACAGCACTCCAAAGGCTCCAATTGTAGCCAAGGCAGCAGATGGCCATGATGAGCAGGCAGGGGAGCACAAGACTGCGGCACCAGTCCCAGTACAGGAGCTGTCAATTTGGGCATATCCATCTGCCCTACAACAATCCCTTTCCAGTTCCTGAGGCAGGGTGTCTGGTGCTGTGCCAGCCTCCTGCTTGGGCTCTGCCCAGCCTCCTGGAAGAGGATCATGGGTGATGCTCTGAAATTCCCACAGTTGCCAGGTTTCGTGCAGAGACGTGTGGTGTTGGGTTTGGGCTGACATGGCAGCATGGCTTTGAGCACAAGGACACGCTGGCCACCTCGTATGCACCAGTGGTGAGACAGAATTGTTAACCCAGCTGGTCAGCAGGCAGGTTCATCCTTGTGCAGAGGGCAGCATGCAGGCTGCCCCCATGGAGCCCTCCTTGCTGCCAGGAGCATGGGCATGACAAGACAAGGGGCAGGGGGTCAGAGCAAAGCCCCGGCTGTGCCATCCCCCTTCCCCTGCTCAGAGTAGCAGGAAATGCCCTCTTGCCCACAAGCAAACTTGTCCCTGTTCTGCAAAGGCCACCTCCAAGGCTGGCTGAGGGAGGCACATGTGGGAGAATGTTCCTCCCAGGGAACCCATTAAGATGGTTTTCAAAATCTAGGGGTTTGGTGTGTGACATAAAACCTAAAGGCATCATTTTTCCATGGCTGTTCTGTTAAACGTCCACCCAGGACTGGGGCTAGAAAAGGGCCTATGTCGACATTAATCAAGAGCAAATTCCTGGCATGGGTACCCTCTCTTCCAGCTCCTGTCACAGGACTTCAGATCTCCATGGGAGTAAATCAGAGCAGAATTTGACCAATCCCATCCAAAGATGATTTTTCTTGACATTAAATCCATGAAGTATTTAATGGGTTAAATCACTAAAATGTCCAATCTCATCACAATATTGTGAGGCCAAACCACTGCCTTGGTCCCTTGGGAGGGAAGAGAGACAGTCCCTGTCGTGTGACACTTGTTTAATTTTGGAGCCCACAGAACCTCTGCTGGGGAAAACACCTGCTCTGCTGCAGGGAGGGCAAATTTACATGGATTCATTGCATTAGCTTTCTTCTTGGGAAGGAGAAATCTCCCAACCTTCTCTCCTCCAGGGCATTTCCAAAGCCCGGAGGAAGGGAATTCCCCCTTCTGCCTGCTCTCACCCACCTTCTCACGTCTGTTTTTATGTCCAGCCGTGAGTGAACCCTCCGCTGCTCCTTTGCCAAACCGGTTACATTTAAAAAGCCAAAGCGATCGTCTGGAGGAGAGAGTCGGTCTGAGAGCAGAGAGGTGCAAACCGAAAAGCCACAGAGCTGCTTTTTGGAGCGGTGGATCTTTGCATGGAGCAGCCTGGGGGCATCAGGAGGAGAGAGGAATCCCCGCCCTGAGCACAGGCATTTACACATTTACGGGTTGCGGGGCCCTTCAGGGATGCGAGAGGAGATGGCAGAACCGAGAGCGCTGCGACATCTGCGCGACTTTGCCTTTGATGAGTCTCTTTGATGAGTCTTGTAACGCGGTGCTCATTTTCCTCTCCCCGGGAAACAGAGGGAGGCTACAAAAGTCACTCGTCCGCTGCAGATTTCAAGGCTGCAGATTTGCCCCGGTCCTTCTGCCAGCTGCCAGGGGGGACAGGGACTCAGCGAGACAAAGTTCCGCTGCCATGTGCGGCTTTTTCTGCTTTCAAAGCGTAGGAGATGTCGTTGAGATGAAGCCATAGAAGGGCTCCTAGGATGGTTTTATTTCCCTCTCAAAACAGGGCTCAGTAACGTCACGAGTCACAGGACCTCATGCAATGTTACAGGAAACACAGCGGGAGCGTTTCCAGCTGAGATTCCACTTTACTGGATCACTCTGGTGTGTTTTTAATGATGTTACTTTGCACCAGACTGTGGGATAAGTGCTTATTCCTGGATATTACCAGTAAGACATTCGCAGTCCAAAAGCAGGAATTACACACATCTTGCTTGGGAAACAAAAAGGAGGTAAAATTTTTGATGGGAAACAGGGGAGAGATAATTCATTTGCGTAGTTCTGGGATCAGTTCCTAAAAAGAGCGGTAATGAAAACCTACCACCAGATGTCACCTTAAAGCCAAGGAATAGCTCCCAAAACAGCAGGGACGAGGATACCGGGGAATAGGGAGGTACTGGGGTTTTTTAACTGAGTACAAAGTCTCAGGGATCACTGAATCCTGACATGGTGAAGGACCCCGGGATGTTCCGGAGCTGACTTTGCAAAATCTTGCTGAGATACATCCCAGCAAAATATAAAGCATTGAAATTTGACTTAAAAAAAAAAAGAAATTCTAAAGAAAAAATCTTGCTAAAAACCCCTATTCTGAAACTCAATTCTGCTTGAATATAGAGAGAAGAGACTAATGGATCTGAGTAGTTCCATCTACTTTGTCACTCTTTAAAATATGATGGATACAATAATAATTTTTTAATGGCTTAATTACCGAAGCTTTGCTGCACTCTGTGTTTGAGCTGTCATTAGAATAGATGTTTGCTGGTGGTTGATATTTAACATTTGTGAGTGTGGGAAAAATTTCCTGTGAAAGAAATCCAGGAGGAAATTAAGAAAACAAGACATTTTTTGCCCACACACAAAGTACTTTTAATCTGTTACCTGCACAAAAATTAATAGATTTTTTGTAGTTAAACATATGGAGAATTTCTTGATTGAAATTCTTAGACTAAATTGAATCAAGACATTGCAGAATAGAGAGATTTTAATCCAACTGTAAGAATAAGTCTCTGTTCAGTGTTTAGAGCTGGTGCTAATGTGTCCAACATCAAACTCCCTCAAGCACGTTTTAGATCACACTGAAAAGACTAGATGTAAAATTAATGATGAATGATAATCAGAAAACTTATTATTAATACGGTATGGCAAAGCTGAGTGACACATTCTTGTCCAAGACCCTTTTTAGTTACAACTCCTCTGGTTTTTAGCTGTTGGGGATTTGGTTATTCTGTCCAAAACTGTATAGTAAATGAACTTTGTTTGTTGAAGAGTTTCAGTTAAAATAGCTCAGCCTCTGCCAAAGATGAGGTCAGGGAAAAAATCATCCTCTCGCCAATGTAAAACAAAACCAAATCCCCCTCACAAGTGTTTAATGAGATGTTTTAGTCCTGCCGTGCTTTGGAATGGATATGTGGAATCTGGCAGTGCGTCGCAGCAGGAAGAAAGGTATCTTCTTCCATACCTGTTACGGGCTGCCTACATGGGGATAAGTGATAATTTGAAAAATAACAGCTGGTACGTGAAAAATCCAAGGTTTATTTCATCTTGGCAGCCGAACCCCCAGAATATCTGAGCTGGATTAAGAAGGTTCCAGGCGGGGACCGGGGGGGCCGAGCCGTGTGAGCGACACCGGGAGCGGGGGGCAGGCAGACGGGAAGAACGGGAAGAGTAAACGCTGAAATTGCAAGTCCTGGAGAGAGGAGGAGACCGGAGAAAGGGATGAGTCCTGTGGGAAACGTACCAGGGGACGGGTAACAAGAGGCAATAACAGCAGGGCTACCACCACGGAGCCCAGCTGCGGTCACCGCGGAGGGCTCGAGGATGGGGCGGGGACCGGGACCGGCCGCAGGTTCGGGACGTCCAAGTGCCCGCCCCGCTGACAGCTTCAGCCCCGCCGCTAAAACACACGGTGATTGGCTGTCTCGCCCGTCCATCACTGCCCACCCCGCTCTTCTACTGGCTGATTCTCTTATTTATAGCCCGCCCCCGGGGGCTGACCAATGAAAGCGAGGCGCCCATAGCAACGCCCCCTCTCCTTCCTGCCGCTGGCTCCCGCGCGTCTCTCGGGAGTTGTTGTCCCTCCAGTGATTGGTCAAAAAGCGTGTCGCTCAAGCGCCTACGACCAATCGAAAAGGGGCTCTACCTGCGACCGCCTCCGCCCGGTTTGCTTTTTCCATTGGTCGAGAGGCACTGTCCATCACACTTCTCCCGGCGCCGATTGGTCGGTGGGGAGGGGCGGCTGCCGGCGGTTCCCGCCCCTGCGCTGTGGGCGGTGGCGCTCGTGGGGAGGAGGAGGAGGCGGAGGCGGAGCCGGCGGNCGGGGCCGCTCCGGGGAAGGAAGGGGCTCCCTTCCGGCGGAGGGGTCTCGCCGCGGTGAGGTGAGCGGCATGTTCCGGGGAGCAGGTGCGCGGAGGGGCCGCGTCCGCCCCGGCGGCGGCAGGTGAGGGGCGGCGGGCGCTGCGGGAAAGCCGCGCTCTGAGCCGGGGCCAAGGGTCCGGCAGCGCCCGGCGCGGATCTTTGCCCGCCCACGATTGCCGTGGAAATGTTCGCTCTGCCAAGAGGCGTGAGGGCTTGGCTCGGGTTTTACTGTAAGAATACGTGAATCACGCGTTAATGACAGGCTCGAGTGTTCAAGTGTATGTGCATGTATGTTTGCTCTATGGCCTTCAGGTGAGACGTGCTGTATAAATGGAGATGGTCGCTCTTAATGTTGTATTCCTTGGAGGGTCGGAAGGGTTTTTGCTTCTAGTACGGGGGACTTTCCACTTGTGTGTTCCTGTAAGTGGTGCTGTAATAGTTGAAAGCTACAATTTCGAGAGTAATGAATTGAATTTGAAGAGTACTGAGTTGAATTTTATTTAAACCTTTCTGTTTGTCCCTCTAAAAAAAGCAACAGCTAACATTTAGGCTAGTTTATGAGAAGCCTTTGTGCTTTGACTGTTTTCTGGTTGTTTTTTTTTAATAGAGATCAGAGTTCTAGCATATTTTATTGTCTGCAAAATCAACAGACTTACAGTTCCATGGACTTAATTAGGCAGTGGAATTTGCAACCTAAGATAAGATTTTTTTATGAGAAACTCTGACATGCCTTGTGGACTAGTCATAAACCTTTCCATTTAGTCATCATCCTTGGAAATTATTGTTGCATGCCAATAAAAATGTCATTTTCTGATTCTTGCAGTGTTCAGCTGTGGACATGGCTGAGTAATTCCATTGTCTGTTTTGGTTTGTGTAAAACTTTCATACAAAGCGAGTAGTTTAGACTGAAGGCAAAGGTGTGTTCCCTATGCCTGGTGGCAAGTGTGTGCTCTCCTGTGTTTTTTGTTTTGTTTTGTGGCTTTTCATTAGGATGAACAGCTGGGAGTGGGACCAAGCACAAATTAGGACCTACAGAGCAATCCTTGCTTCAGTTCTTCGTATTTTTGTGCCTGTGGAAGGACAGAGTTAGTTCAAAAGAGCTGCTCTGATGGCACAGGCCTCCTGTAACCTAGTTATACCCTCTAATTCCAGATACTTGCTTTTGCCATTGTAATCCTTTATGCAAATGGTTTCACAGACTCATGAAAGAAATGCAGGGTTAAAGGAGGGGGCTGTTGCTTCTGTGTCTGCTGCAGAAAAGAATGAAGCTTGTGGTTCACTTGCATCATAGGTTCCCTTTCTGTATTTTTCCTGTAGCAGACAACCATTTGCACAATGGCAAAGCTCTTTACTGTGTCCTTGCAGCAGGGCACCTTGCAAACTGGCACAAAAACAAGAGCTCTGCTAGGCAATATCAAAAAAAGGTCAGTGTTCATAATTTTTTTAAAGCCCTTTTCCTGCTTATTAGCTCCCTAACATTCATTTGGAGCTGTGTTCATCAGTAAGTCCATCTAATAATCAGCAACTCTATCACACTGCCTCCATCTGTTGTCTGTTGCCAAGTCTTCTTTCTGACTTAGATTGTAAGCTTCTTTTCATATGATCCTGTCACTTTTTGTTAAGTTGAACACATTGCTGGTAGTGGCTAAGCCACTTTCTGGTGTGATTGTCCTGTTGGTTGCTCTGGAGAAATGTTACAGCTTTTGCAGCCAGGAGTGGAGTTGGCTGAGATAACTTTGCTTTTGGAGGCTGACCTCGCACACTCCAGGTCCGTGGCTCTCAGACTGCGAGTCGGGTGTTTCCCATTGTACAGGGAGCTTCAGATTGGTTTGTAAATACCCGCAGACATCAGTGTCTGCAGTACCTTAAGAGCAACAGGTTTGGGAAGCCCTGTTCTCACTTCAAAAAGTCATAAATTAGTGAAGCCTGTGTTACTATTCCATTTGTGCAGCCACTGCTGCAGTAAATGAGGTTTCACTGTAAGGTGAAACCAGTAACACAGGCTTGTGCTTAGTAAGGGTAGGCTACAGAATGTCTTAAATATTTGTGGAGATGGTATTTAGCTGAAATACAAATATTGACTGCCTTGTGTGGTGATGCATAAATATAAGATTGTGTCCAAGAGATATCAGTCAGGTATGAAATTCAGCCTGTTTACTTTGTCTTCATCCCTCTTTCAGGCATTCATGTTCTCTTTCCTTTGCTGTTCTGGATTGTCTCACTGGCTGCATTGAAACAACAAAAGTTGCTTCCAGTCTCATGTGAAACTCTCAGTGCTAATAGAGCTGTCAGCCCTCATTGCAAACCCAGCAGAGAGGCTGGGGGGAGAAATTCCCAGATTGAGATGTTACAATACCTGTTGGTATTAGAAGGCTTTGATTCCCTTTCTTTTTGTTAAGAGCTCAGCAAATGTCAGCCTGCTGACACCTGGAAGGCATGAGCAGCTTCTCACTGGCTCTGCTGGGCTCTGTTTGTTAAGCAAGCATCATGTATTAAAATGATCCATTTGGAGCAGCAGCTGTGTCTTGGACGTGATCTACTTGAGTGGTTCTTTAAGGATGCTCTGTAACCAGGCTGGAGCCTGGCTGCACTGTGGATTGGAGTGACTGAAACCAGGCTAGGAGAGGGGGTCCTTGGTACAGCTTTAGTTTTGTATTGTAATTGGACCCTAGAAAATGCTGATAATTACACTGTGGGCATAAGGATCAAATAGTTTTCTGTTTGTTTGTGAGTTTTTAATATTTTCCCTCAGTTATATTTGCCTTCTAAATATGTGCAAGAAATTATGCCTATGCCTGATGAAAATATTTTTAAACCTACAACCTTGGCCCTGAATCCTGAGCTCTGCAGTAATAGCTGGTCTCTCTTGCTCATTTTAAACTTGGCAACAGTCACAAAATAAATGAACTGTTTGTTTCAGCTTAGCCTCTCATGGAGGTTTGTTTGCATTATAAAATCATGATGCAGTTCAGCAGACTTCCAGTTTCTGGAGTGGTGTAGTTGGGCTAATGCAGGTCTCTTCTGAGGAATGTCAGTCCTAGTTTGCAGGAAGCTTATGCTATGACAGTACTGGCTAGAGCTGGGAACTATCCTGTGCAGGAGAGATGAAATTAAAGCAAAGTGTCATGTAAGTGAAAATAGAAAATACTGGTGTTTTCATGTTCAAATGCAGTGCTGTAGCTAAGACTATAAATGGAACCTAAAGACTTGTCCCATAAAGTAGTCAAAAAAGACTTCAGGTTCAGGATGAGCTGGAACAAACATAACCCAAGCTCTGTTTTTTTTAGCTACCTCATCTGTAAATATTTGATAATGTCTTCCTCTCAAGGACAAGAAGCTAAGTTATGGATAAACCAAGGAACTTTTCTCTGTTAGGGGAACAGGTGACAGCAGCTGAGAACAAAATGGGTGAGTGCCTGGTTCTCTTCACCTGTTCAGTTTAAATTATTTTTAAACATTTTTCCTTGTTTTTATATTTTTTTTCCTCCAGCCTAAGGACCTGAGTCAATTCAGTCTTTGGAAAAGTTTGTTCTTTACACTTCTTTGAAGCCCTTCTGAAATTTGCACAGTACTACAGTGAAATCTTCTTCCCCCTTGAGTTATTATTTTGTGAAGTGACACTTGCCAGCATAATTCCTTTAATTCCTTTATGTTTTTGCAGTGCTGGCTGTTGAAGCTTCATCAGACTGCAGGTTTAAATAGTTAATTCTTGGCAAATGACTTTTGTCAAAGCTTTGGCATCTTGTTCTTCAGAAAAAGCTTTCCAAATTAATAACATGCATCTGCCAGATTTATTGCTTTCCATGCTGAATGCCTAGTGGCGGTCCCTGTGTCTAAAAATGCTTGTTGTTATTAGGGCCATCTTTTAGGAAATTGTGAGTTTGGCATTTGAGTGCAAATATGCACATATTTCTAAAGCTGCTGGGGACAGAAAACCTCGTAGTAATGAGTTGAAATGTTTTCTGGAAGGATCTTGTTTTATACTCTGAGGTGTAAAGGGGATGTTGCTGAAGTTGAGGAGCCTCATCTATTTTTATATCTATAAGTATAAAATGTTAATTACTGGCTAATATTTGCCACCTGTTAGTTTGACACTGATGTTTAGGGTATAACTTGATGGGCTCTTGTGGGGTTTCCATCTTTAAATAATTGCAGGCTCAGGCACTGGTTTTGAAAGGTAAATCTCTAATTAACCAAACTAATGCTGATAGTAGTTGTATTTATAGTAATTTCCATGATTAAAAAAATCAATGCATTCATTCAGTGAAGAAACTGATCTTAATATTAATATGGATTTTTTTTCCTTCAAGGTGTGTTTTGGTAAGCCAAGAAATTAAAATGTGGTAGGGCATGAAATGTTCTGAAATTGTGCTTTTTAGAAATGTGAGAAATGGCTGAATAGGGCAGATATGCATTTTGAGAGGTGAATTTCAGAGTTACTTTGGTCTTGGCTGAGTGGGGTGCATTTTTCTTGTATAAGGGTGTCAAAAAAATTGTTCTGAAAGCTGAGAATTTATTAGGAAATGTGCTTTCTAGTATGTAGTGTCTTTTAATTGTCTGTTGAGCACAACTTAAGAGTTTTTAAGCTGAACCTTAATATAAAAAAGCCACCCAACAACCTTTTAGTTGGTTACAGGATTTACAGGATAGACTTGGATTCTGTTCAATGCACTTTAATTAACCATACAAGGTAGTAAATTAAAGTACCTCAGACTGACTTGACAGTCAATTAAACCTTGGTTGATTTCATTGTGAATGTGATTATTAGTGTAATTGGCCAAAATGACAGGAGGCCCACTTGGAATTGTGCCCACTTGAAATTTTCCTCTAATTCTGTGTATGCAATCCTGGGCAAGATAATGGAGCTGTATCCTAATAATTTCCAAGGATTTTGTGTAGTTGTCTGGAAAGGTAAACTCTGGCAGACAAAAATGAAGGAATGGGTCACTTGGGAATCCAGATGGCAAAACCTTTTGGGGTTTATTTTGTGTGAAGTACATTGAATTGCTTCTCTCATTGTGGAATTTGTACAGAGTTTTGCAAGTTCACCATGTGATTTCAATCAAAAGGTTGTGTATATGTGTGAGGGAGATTTTTTGCTTTGTTAAATAGATGTAGAAACTGTGTTGAGGCCATCTTTTTTTTCATGGATACTTAAGAGATTCAGGCTTTTCCTCCTGTTTAATACTGCTTATCTAACTTGGTCTATCTTCCTCTAGTTAAAACAACAGCAGTATTTCCTAGTTTGTTTTTTTCATTTTTAAATCTTGCTTTGCCTGAGAACTTCTAATCTTTAGTTTGCTGGGTTGCAGTGTAGATGTGGTTTTTTCACTGGATTTATTTGGGGGTTCTGCACTTTCTGTGGAGTGGTGATCCTGTGGTACCCTGTGGTACTGGTTGTCAGGTTGTGCATTTCTGGGAGCAAATGCTTGCCTCCTTCCATGGGAAGTGTCTGGTGCATGTGGGTGCTACTCTGATGAAAATAAGTTCTAAAAAATTGTTCCTTCAATTATAGTAGGTTTTCTGGTCAGTCTTCAAAGATAGCATCTTCTGATCCAAAAAATTAATTGTTAATACCATGGTTTCCTCTGTCTGTTCTCCTTCCATAGACAGTTCTTTCTTTATCTCCTTGAAAAGTAACCAAAATATAGCTTGTCCTTTTCAGATCAAAAGGAATTATTTAAGCAGGCCTTGGAAACTCCTAGGCCTCTTGTCTGTAGCTGAGGAGGTTCTCTGGGCTATTTTTCTCCATCGAGGACATGTAACAGGCTTTATCTCCTGTGGTGCTTCTGTGCCTTTTCCAGACCCTCAAGGCTCCTGAGTCAAGAATACGAGATCAGAAACTGGATCCTGATCTCCTGTGTGCCAGTTGGCCACTGTCATCTGAAAAATGCAGTAAGATTAGGCATGTGGGAGTCTGCATGCAAAATTCTGTAGGAAAACCATGATGTGGGATTTGATAGAGATTAAAATTTCATAATCATGCCTTGGTAAGAGTCCCTTGTACCCACTGACATCCACTTAGAGAGGTGTTAAGATGTTTGAAATAAACACCCTTCTTTTTTGGAGCGGACAACCTCAAATTAATTCCAGACAGTTCGACAGAGCTTATTTCTGAGAGCAGGGAAGGACTCTGTGTTTGCCTGATGTGTTGGCACAGAGCATCTCTAAAAGATGCACTGCATTCAGAACATGGGTATAGCAGCACTGCTGTGTTTTCAGAGGGCAGCTGGTGTGCCTCTGTTTTTGAAATGATTTTCAAATGTAGTGTGCTGTTCAGGTTTTCTGTACATCTTTGTAAATAGAAGTGTAATTGCCTGCCCTGTGGTTTTTTTGCCCATCTTTTTAAAAATTATTTTATTGTTTCCTTCCCCTCCTTCTAGTTTTTTATTCACCCTTGGGGGGAAAAAAGTATCCTCTTTGTGACTGTTCACTTTGTTCGGGCGTGTGGGTGCTCACCAAATTGCTGTAAACGAACAGTGAAGTTTGGAATAGATGAATAACATCCTAAGTCGAAGGTTTAAAGAAAAAAAAATTAGGGTACCTATCAAGTGTGCCAGTCCAAGCTAAATTTGATGGGCTCCAGAGTCATCCTGATTACTTCATCATCCTCTTAAAAAGAGAAAAAAATTCTTGGTCCCCCTCCCTTTTTTTTCCCTTTTTCTCCTACTTGGCAAATGTAGCTTGTTTCCTGTGTTTTCAGTTGAACTGAAATTAATATAGCTTTAAAAAATAGCTTTGTGAGGAAAATTTGTCTGGCAGATTGTTATAGGAATACTTTGTAGCAGGATTAATGGTGTTTTTGTAAATTTGGGGGCTAGGTGTTAAGTGGATATAACCTTGTATTCCTACCAGGTAAGGAATTGGTCTTGGAAAGCTCATAAATGGAAGCTTTAAAAAACAAGGTTTTGACGCTTCAAGTGAAAACTTTCCTTATGTCAATTGAAAATGGATCTGTATTTTTTTTATAGTTGGAGATCCCTTGTTCACTCCTGAAAGTGAAATAGTTTCTTGCTGTAGCAGTGGATTGGTCACCAACTGCAACTGAAGTAGAATAAAATGTTACATTCTGTGGGTTTCCTCCTGCTCCCTTGCTTGCTGTAGCAACCAGAATTTAAGTAAAAAAAGAAAGAGCTGGGGGGGAAGGGAATGAAAGTTGTTTGTTACCAGTTAAATTTTGAGTTGCGAGCCTATTTGTCTCAACTGTTGATGTTGTGTGGTGGCTTGTTTTATTTCTTTGGTTTTTGTGCCCCTGCTTGAATATCATCGTTCTTTTCTTACTCTCTTAAACGGGTGTAAGCTTTGTTGGAGTCCTATCAAACTTATTAGGTATCTTCATAATAATGGTAATCTCAATTTCTTTTATTTTAGGATCCAACAAGAGTAGAGAAGACAGCAAATTACCTAAGATGTGAGAAGTCCTCCCGTAGTGAAATAAAATCTTGTTTTCAAAATGGACCGAAGTAAGCGGAATTCAATAGCAGGATTTCCACCACGCTTGGAGCGCGCTGAAGACTTTGATGGTGGCACTGGAGAAGGGACTGCATCCCAGCTAGGAAGAGTTTGTACCTCTTCATACAGAGCCCTGATAAGTGCCTTTTCCAGACTTACTCGTCTTGATGACTTCACATGTGAGAAAATTGGCTCTGGTTTCTTCTCTGAGGTGTTCAAGGTGTGTGTTTAGTTGTTTCTTCTCAATGTTGATTGCTTTGTGTTTGGCCAACAGTCTTATACATTCTCATCAAAGTACTTTCCACTCTAGTGAAATGATAGTCCTTGTATCTGCTTCACTCAAAATGAGTGAGTGATGAAGAACTTTCCGACTCCAAATATTTCTTCTCTCACTCTTCCAGCTGGTTTTTTGTCGCTTATAATTTATTTGAGGAGTTGCAGAGCTTTTTGGGAGAAAGAGAAAAAGCTAAAAATAATTGGTTTATTTTTTGATCTCTGCCATGTCTTTTTGCATTCATGTAGTGTTAAACACTGATGGCTGTTGGTTCTCCCATATGTAAGTGTAAATGTCTTTAATTTAGCTGGTTTATTGGTTTTCTGGGATGGTGCACATTCCTTTGGTAGTCTTTGCCTCACAACACTTAGATGCATGTAAGGAGTTCCATACATGGTTGCTGAATTTGGAACCACAGATTTTATTGCACTGGAATTACAATACAATTAACTGCTCTTCTCTGTTTCCTTTGCTGCTTGTGCCACACTTTTAACTCCAGTAAGCAGAGATTGGTTTGAAGTAAATAATATGAATGAGAAAATCTGATGTTGTCAGTGGCTTGCTGCTATGAATGTAGGACATGGAAAAGACCTTTTTAAAGCAATTCATCAAACATAGTTTTATAGTGCTGGTAGTGTTTCTGCTGCTCTGACTGTTCTGGTAAGGTTTATTGTGAAGGAACAGGACACTGAGTTGTCTTTCAGGCACTGGAAAAATAATTTGTTTCCTTGTTCTAGTTCCTGGCTTTGCATGAAGTTACCCTCCACATTGTTTCCATTTCAGTGAAATGCCAGAAAACTATCTTACAGTATATGATATCCATTCCATGACAATTAATTTGTTTTTTTTCTTGAAATTAAACAAAAAAACTTTTTATCCAGTTCTATTATTTATTAATTATTTATTTTTTAATAATAATTTTATTATTTATTTTAGTTTTCACTAACACAAGTTTTTAATTCTTTCAAATGGCTAGACATGAAGAACTTTATTCAGGATGTGTAGGAGACTCGGTGCAGGACATTTTTTTATAAAGCCAGCTTTTGTAACAGTTGAAAACAAGGGTTTGTTTGGTGTTTTTTGCTTGGTTGGTTTTTGTCTTATTTCCCCATTTGGAAAACTTTCTGTAATGCATTTTGTAGCAACTGCTTTTGTGTGGAGACATTTTCTAATGTTAAATGTTTTAAAGTTCTGTATGTTACTGCAATTCATTTTTACAGCTTCTATGGTGAGGCTGCTGTACCATGTATAAAGGTACCACTAGACTTGGGTTGTGTCTAAACAACTAGGAAAGAACAGAACTCAGTTTACTTGTGAGAATTTCAGAATTCAGGTGAAGGGAAAAAAGTAGCCAAAAGTAAAGATGAATTTCCAGCATTCATAGTAATTGATTAATTTGAGAATTTTTTGGTTGAGAGAAATCCGTGATACCCAGTTTATTTTTATGTCTATAAACAAGTGCTCTAATTCTTTAAAAACCTTGCCCTGGTATTCTCCTTTGCAGTGAGCTAAAGTAGACATCCCAAGGTGTTGGACTGAGTTGGTGGCAGTCTGAGTATCTGGTGTCTGTTTTTGCAGAAACAACCACAGCCCCCCTGCAGGCAGGGACTGAGTGATAAACTCTTTTCTTTTGCATCGGTTTCGACCAGAGCTCTGCAGTTCTGGCATGAAGGGGTGAGAATGCATTACAACTTTATCACAGATGCAGTTCCAAACTCATTTAAGCAGGTTTCTGTTCTGCTGCTTTATCAGCCTGACCACCTCTGTCATTAATCCTACTGTGCTGATGATCAGATTTCGTGTGAGAAGCTTGATGTGCTTCCAGTAAAGAGAGCCTCGTGGCTTGACACAGTTAAATTTCATCTGATCTGCAGGCTTACAGCTAAATGATTGAAGTTGAGAAAAATCCAGGGTAGTTCTAAACTTACTGTGTAAGTAATTTTACAAGAGCAATGAAGCCTTCCCTTTAAATCATCAAAGGTGTCTCAAAACCTACCATGTCTCCAGAGCTTTTTCAATAATGTATTTGTCTATTGTTTTGTATCATACATTGGGTTCACTCAAGTGATTTAGCAAAGAATGCTTAGACTGTTTTAAGTGTTTGAGATTTTTGTTTTGCTATGTAGCTGACAATTTTTTTCAATGATTTCTTCCCCTCCATTTTTTTCTATGGAAACTTCTTTTAAAGTATGGTCTACTGTGGTGGATAGAAGTTGCCTTATCTTACCTTGAGAATAAGAGTATATTACAGCTCTATATAAGAGCTTAGACGTGTATGTTAATGGTCATATATGCTATGAATGATCTTTTAACATTTCTAGTGCACCTTTATTCATAAATGTATTAAAATCTGTCGTTTATTCAGAGTATTAAACTAGTGTCTTGATTTTGTTAGCCATCACTATAACACTTCAAGTTCACGTTCACCTGAATATCAGATGTTATAGAAACAAGTTTAGTAAAACTGAACTTAGTCAAAATATCTGGTTTGAAGCAGCTGACTGGCTAGTGCCTGTTCTAAATTTCAATGGCAGGTGCAGCACCCTGAGGTTTGCTTTTAAGATGGAGCTGGGCAGAGACTGTTTGTATAAATGAACAGCCATGATCCCAAACCCTTAAACTGCTCTTTGGGAAAACCAGATGATTAAGCTGTAAGGAATTGTGGGGGAATCCAAGCATTATACTGAAATGAAGTACTGTATTAAGAAATAGTTACTATTAATTATATAACATGTGTTTTGGAACAGCAGTCAGACTAATATCCAGGATGGTCTTCTACTCACATTTACTTCCAGGTTCAAGGCCAGTACTAAGTATTCAAGTTGCTGTGAATTTCCTTCACGTGTTCTTTTTGTCTCTGCATTCTGTAGCTGAACTTTTGAGGGAAACTGGAAATACTTGTGACATTCCAGTGTTAAAAATGGCCTTTTTGCAGTTTATTATTTGTGTATACATGGAAACAGGAGTCATTGATCCAATACAGAATTGTACAAGGCCAAGTATAAATACAAAGAGAGGGCATCATACTTCTGGATGTCTTAACAAGATGGGAGGTGGGTGCAAAAGGATCAGTATCCTCAGGGTATTTGTGCTGTATGTACTCACTATACTGTGAGGCCTCCTATTTGAATACCCTGGAGTGATGGTCCTCAATTCATTAATTAGTTGTTAGTCTTTATTTATGTGGTCAAATTAATGTTCTCTGACTTTTGAAAGTGCTGAGTGATCAGGAAAGGTGTGCCTGTCCAAATACGTACCTTGTACCTGAGGCTAGGATCCTGTTACTAGTATTTATTTAATGTCTTCAGGGTGTTTAAAGATAAGCAGCATCCAACTGTCTAATGTGAAAGGAGAAACGAGGCTGGAGTTGTGCTCAGAGGTACTGTGAAGAAAACATATATAATTATTTTTATCAGGTACTTGTAATGCACTTAGGATAAAACCGGTAGTTCTGTCACCTCTAAACGTACAAATAATAAATGATACTAGATAGTGTATCATTTATGATATTGTGTCTCATGGGCACATTGTCATGGTGGTGGGCTTGATCTCTGGAACATCTTGTTCTAAACTGTGGGAGGTTTAAGAGATATTACTGATCTGGCTTTCTCAAAGTGACTCAATGGGAAGTTTTTTTTTGTACTTTATGACTTCATTACCATTCAGAGTAACATTTCTCTCTGTGTTTGTAATTTTGCAGGCCTGGAGGAGTCAAGTGCAGAAATGTTTAATGTCACTTTCTTCTGTTGCCTCTGACCTAGGTTTGACAGGACTCACTGACTAGAATAACAGTGCAGAGTAGGAACAGAACAGTGGAGTAAGTGAGGGATTAATTTATGAGATTTCAGACCCAAAAGTTCTGAGAGGTCTCTTGACCAGAAGAGACCTTTTTTTGTAGTTGTTTTGACTACAAAAAAAAAGAGTATCTGTCTTGGTGGGCATGAACATCATTATCATGTTATATTATGTCTCATAGTTGAACTCTGTGTCTAAAAATAAAGGCATTATGAACTTCTCAAACAGTTAAGGCTTGGAAGAGTACTGGGTCATCTACACATCCTGCCACATCACCCAAGGTCTTTGAATTTTACCAGTAACTGGAACTTTGTCTAGAGCATATATTGACACCACATACAGCACAGGTCTACCTCCCTTGCTGTTTTTTTAATTCAGTTCTGAATTGAAGATCTCAAAGACAATACTATGCCCTAATTTTCTCAGCAACAGCATGTAGAAACCATCCTTAGCTTTGTGTCACACTCTTACAATGCACATCACTTGTTGCCCTCATGGCACTTTAGTACCTTATCTTTAATGGGTGTGGACCTCCTGTTCTGTAGCCTTCAATCCTTGTTTGCAATGAAGGTTTTCATTTGGGTATGTTGATTTTTGCTCAGATAGATTTAAGATATGAAATGGCCTTCAGTAGTTATTACCTAAATTGAAAATTAATGTAAATCTAGGCAGAGATGTTATGAGAATTACTACAGAATCCTTAGCGAAGCCAGGCATAAGTATTTCTGCTCTGTTCTTGGCAGCTACTTTTGGCTTGTCCTTTAAACTTCCATTATAAAAGATTCTACAGCCTCCTTTGGTGTATCCAGGCTATAATTTATTATTTTTAAATGATCCTTTTATAGATAGAACCTCCCAGTTTGAGTTGTTTCTACAGCTGGTCCTTCCTATTTGCTTATTGACTCTACTAGCAACTCATTACTGACAGAGGGTTCCATTTTCCTGTGGCATTTAGTCAGAGGAGTAACATGTCTGTGAGTGTGTGGAAGGAGGGAAGCAGATATTTGAGCAGTTATAAAAATGAGCATGCAAGGAAGGGAATGCCATATTAAAAGGAGAATATGACTACAAAAAGGACATGGAAAAGGTACAGGAAAAAAGGCAAGGGAGCTGCTGCTTGGTTTCCAGCCCACGCTCAGCCAAATCCCAGTGCAGAAGGTGTTGGAAACAGTGTCTCAGAGTTTGCAGACAACACTTTCCTGGACTGGAATCTTTATTAACTTGGGTTTTATCAGATAAACAGGCACTGCAATATTTGAACTGTCAAAGTGTTTTAAATCTAAATGTGAGTCTGTGCAGTATTGCTGGTCTTTGCAGGATGGCCAAGAGCAGAGTTGGTTTGGAGCTCCCACCTGCAGGACAGGGCCTCAGCACTCTCCTGGGGCTCTGCAAGCGAGTTCCTACTCTCCTCTGTGTGTGCCTCTTTGCTGCATAACTGGGATGTCAGTCTTCCAGACTGTCAAGCCAGTACCTTTCCTGCTGAGTTCTTTTGAGGAGGAAGTGGTTAATTGTCAGCATAAATCAAGGAGAATCTGGGTATTTCAACTGGAGGCAAGCTTTTCTTAATTTCTATCATATCCTTTTGATTATTATTTCAAAATTCCCAACATAACCACTGACAACAGGAAGAAGTTTATTTTTTTGTTAATACCAAACCAAGATGAATTTGACTCAGTACATCTCTGGCTTTTGCTTATGAACAGTTTCATTGCTTTGTCACCAGACTTTAGGCCAACATTGCATTCTTAAAGGTGACATTACTGTCACCATAAAGTCACTTAATTGAGCAGAATGCTTCTGTAGACAAAGATAGGAAGGCTGATTGTGTGTAGGTGTTTTTCTTTATGGTAACTGCTGTACATGAGATGTAGAATTGCTGGCACCATAGCTTGGTTAAAACTGTATGTGTATCATGTCCCCAGACTTATAAGGCAGTAACAGGGGTTCTCTTGGCATTAGTACTGTACTTCAGATACTCACACTAATGTTTTTCCTGGAAACTAATTCTTCCCCAGTAGGCATAATTGCTTTCTGCAAGTTTTGCTTAACATCAAGGTTTGGCATTTTTATTGCTGTCTAGGCTTTCCTACCTCACTTTAAATGTTTTGCTTTGCTTTATAGATCTGTGGAGTCAAAAAGCAGAGTGGGAAAAGGCCTCTTGTCATCTTACTCTTAATCCTTTTGTTCTGGGGCAGGAGCAGCTTTATATGCCATTGTGTGTGGACAACTCCTTAACCTATTCTTTAAAGCTGATTGTAGCAGTGACTGCAGTGGGAGGTACCCAGGAGTTAGTACCTCTGAAGAATCAATTTTATTGAGCAAGAGAGGAGTGGTTGGATCATAACCACACTGTGCTGAAAAGCTTCCAGCAGTAGATCAGGCTACTCTGACTTGCTGTGAAGATGATGTGCATGGTTAGTCCCTTTACCTGGTTGAGCTAGAAGGGCAGAAGCTCCTGGAAAAGGGACGGTACAAATTTATTGAGGAATTGAGAAAGCATCTGGAAGAATTGCTTTCCATCATCCATAAATGTTTTCCTCATACTTTCTCTATCTGGAATGATTGTCACTTTGTCTTAAGGAACAAAATAATTTAGAAATTTGAAACACAACAAGAACATCTTTCTGCATAACACATAGATTTTCTGGTATTCAGGTTAAAAATATTCTGAAAGCAGGATTGATAATGTAAAATTACAGTGGAAATCTCAAATCTTTCTCATGGCTTTTCTTTGTCCTTATGGCTTCAGTTTCAAAGTTCTCTCACTTTGTCATGGGTTGTTTTGAACATTTGGTGAAAGGTTTGTACTGGAAAAGGACCTTACTTGCCTCTGGAATTAGCAGCCTGATCAGAGGCCTGAACTTAAGTGTCTGAGCACCTAAGTGTTTTTCAAAAACTTTGTAAAACATTCTAGGTGAGACCACACAGTATCCATGATATGTGTGGTACTATTTGATATGCTTAAAAGATATTTTATTCTAGTTATTCTATTTGTAGGAAACTTTCAAGTTAGGCTTTAAATACTTTTTCAGCACTGGATATTTGACTTTAAAAAAGTTGGAGAGCAGAAGTTGTTAGCTTGGTGTTAACACATGAGGACAAAGAAACAATGGAAATTGGTTAAATAACTAGAGAAGTGATTCAGTGGATGACTTCAGTCTTAATGCGTTTGCTGTATAAAAATTGTCATTTCAGTGCATAAACAGACTTAAAATAAGGAAATAGTTATTTGAAAGTGCTCTTCAGTGTAATGAGAAAGGCATGATAAAGCCCAATGGCTAAAAGCTGTAAGAAGAATTGTACTGATTTTTAAAAAATCAAGCATCTGTAGGGCGTGCCTTACCAACCAAAAATTTTTTCTCTCCTGTTGCTTTATTAGTGATATTTGTGGCTGTCTTTATTTTTTTTTAGAATGTTCTTGATTGTTGAGCAAGTTATAGCTTTCAGCAGAATTATACCACCAATTTTGGAAGGTCATGGTCTAGACAATAGGAATTTTTTTTAACTGATGTGTGGTTTTTTTTCCTCTTGAAACTGCTGTAGCTACATCAGGTAAAATGAGAGACTTCAAGGTCTGCTTATGAGAAATAGTGGCAGAAGCCATCTTTTTAGGGTGGAAAAGGAGTAGGGAATGAATAAGTGGGTTATCCTATGTTTTGGTTCTGTGGATATACTATTTGATCTTTTAGGCATGGGGAATATGTTTTGTGACTGAGAAGTGACACCCATTTGACCAAGGCCTGTCTTCCCTCACATCCATTGTTCTTGTCCCTGCTCTCCCTGTGTGATATGATTCCAGTTAGAAAAACAGACAGCAACTCTCCCTGTCCATGTATACCTTTTGGCCTAATTTTTTTTATAGGATTGAATTTTAAGCTGAAAATCTTTTCCTTTTGACTAGTGAAGGAAACTCACCTTGTGCAAGGTGACAGAAATAAGGTATTGGAGGCTAAAAGGTCTCTCCTGTGAAGTTATGATGTTAAAACAAGCTACTAATTGTTTGGGAATACAGTCACTGTATTATGTAATCTAGCCAAGGAGGCTAGAGTAACTCTGAAACTTCACTTCGAACTCTGGAGTTCTATTAGAGGGGTGATTCTATTCTGTTTCTTTCCGTTCTGGTTCTTGTCAGGAGTAGGAAGAAGCACTATTGTGGAACTGAGGCATAAATGCAGAAGGGTTGAGTTTGATTTCTGTCACACTGATGTGTGAAGTATCAGTCCTTTGGAGCCCTTCTTCCAACTGCTAAGATGATTTGTATGGTAACCACTTAACCAGACAGTTGTCTTCCTCTTGCTAATGTGTTTTTTTTTTTGCTATTGAGGTGCCAAGCTGCTGTCATCCTAGTCCTTGTCACTTAATTAGCAAATGCTTTTATAGGGCATAGGCTACAGGGAGAAGTAGTAATAAATAGGCTGTACTCCAACGGATCATTAATACAGGAATTAAAAACCTCATCTGTGTTGTTAGTCTTTGTGGATTGCACCATTGGGGCAAAATACTCACTTCCTGTCCGCTTAGCAATTCTGAATTTTAATGAAATTTGCATATATCTGAAATGTAGAGCACTCTTACTTTTAGCAGAATTGAAAATGCTTTGAAATACAAGGTAGAGTGGAGGGCTAACTCATATTTGCCATCTGAAACAAGTTCTGGTTTTTATTAATTTATTTTCTGGGTAGAAGTCTTAAGATATGCATGTTTTAATTATCTTAAAACATCAGCTGAGGGAACACTGGGATTGAAGTGGAACCAGGCAGCAGATTTAATGAAAGCCTTGTCTTTTGTAGTGGTGTTGAAATATTCTAAGAAAATTTCCAAAACTATACTTCCATAATGCTTCTTCCTACAGTCCTGCTTGGCATCACTACAGTAAAGTCTAGAACTCTACTAACACAAATTAAAACAGGGTGAAACAGTTCTTACACTATGTTTCACTTTCTCTGGTTGGGTCAGACAGCTTCTCTGTCGAAGAAAGAAAGAAATATTTAGAAAATACGATAGAACTACCCTGAAAACGAACAATTTGTTTGATGACTAAAAATCCAGAATAAAAATCACTGAAACAAACTTGATGCTACAGAATACTCATTAAAAAAAAAATCAAACAAACCATAGTTTAATGTTAAATTGTCCATTTTGAAATGTATTTTTCACCTGTTGGAAAACCTGCCTCTTCTCAGCCTTGCTGAAGAGCTGATACATGTAATGTCCAAGGTAAGTCTTTGTTGTCCTCACAAATAAAAAGAACACTCACAAATTCTGTCAACAGTAAGAATGACACTGATACTGTAACAAGTACCTTGCAATAGGAGATAACCCCCATTTGGATTTTGTTTAGTTCAGTGACTGCTGTAGTTCAGAGTCCTTTGGGCCTTTGATTTTGCTCTGCCGGAAAAATGCCAATCCGAGTATCGTTGTGCAGTTTTCCCAGGGCAAAACAGGTGGCAAGGTTCCCTTGGCACTGAAATGTTTGTGTGCTTTTTGTCTTGTTTTCCATAATAATTTCTCAAGCATGGTTAAATGAGATCTGTTTAGTTTTCTCTTCTGGATGGAGATGTGCTGGGTTGGCAGCTCTGGGATTTTCTGTGTTTTGCCAGCTGGCAAACATGCACATTTGTGTAAGCTCATTCATAGCTGATACTGAGAGACAGGTGCTGATTTACTGTTCTTCAAATAACTATGCTGGCATATGTCCAGTGTTAACATGACTGCGCCTAGAGAACAAGGGTGCATCACTTAAAAGCTTTGTCAGACACCTCTGAGGCACCCCTCTGGACTCTTATTTACTGGTATTGGCAGCAGGGGACAGTTAAATGTATTTCAGAGATGGATTTCACTGCCTGTGCCTGGGGAGTGTCTGTGATGCTAATACATACAAATGCCTATGTGTTACTGCCTAATATGAAATGTGAAAATGAGAACTGCAAATTACTAGTGATGGTACTAACAAAAAGGAGATGCTTACAGTCTCAGGTCCATAGGGAATGCTTCTCCATAGCTTCTTAATAGCCATTGGAAGCAATCAGAGAAAGGAATTCCAAAGCCTGTATGACAGGGCTTCTTTTAGTCTTTCCTTCTGCAGTTGTTGGTATTCTGTATGCAAGTGATCCAAAACTTCCCAATAGATGCTGAGGCCGTATCCAAACTGTCAGAACTTCTCCCGTCCATGTGCTTCCTGTGTCTGGGCATAGCCACAGCTGTTGCCCCTCACTGAGCTTGGCACAGCCTGGGAGTGCTCTGGGGTGGCTGCAGGGCCCTTTGGGCTGGTGGCAGCTCTGCGAGGTGGAGGCCTCTGTTGTTGGTCTGGTGGCATTAGGGGTTGAGGAGAGGCCAGAGCTCTGAAACATCCGCTGGAGTGAGGGACGCCGAGACAGCGCTGCTTTGTTAACTAATCCCAGCTGACAATGTGTCTCACGCTGACTCACTGCTGCTGCTTTGAACCGTTCACACGAGCTGCCTGCAGTTAAGTCCTGCAAATCCAATTCTTGCACTTCCTAGCATTTACAGGCCGTGATGAGACATAAGAGGTTGCATGGCATATTTAATTAGCTACTTGTGTAAGAACCTAACTCTCAAGAAGAGCAGTTTCATGAAGGCTTAAATAACAAGAAATTGCTTAGAATTTTTGGTTTTGGCTGTAACCTGAAAGTTATTAACTGTATCAATTTATGAAAGCTGAAGTATCTTCAAGTAAGCAAAATGTGGCTTCTTCCTGCTCTCTTTTTATTTGTGGTTGTGATCAAGTTCTAAGTGCTGTGTATAGTTGTATAATAGCAATAGTATATCAGTGGGCTCTGTTCTGAAAGGTGAGACAGACTTCCTTACTCGTGCATGGTAATATTTATTTGAAAGATTTATAAATGAAATCTAAGGAAATTATTTCTGCTCCAGACAGAACTTTCTGTCAAGGCTCCCATACAGTTTAGAAAAGAAACCCCACAAATGTGTTTGAATACCAATGATGAGATTATTGGTGTAGTGGGGGGACTGTGGGCTCAGTGCCAAACTGTTCATATACTGTAAAAGTTAGAATTTCTGTGTGAGGAAAACTCAGTCCAAAGTATTGATTTTCTTCAGAAGCATCTGCAGATTATGTAAGTATCATTATCTTTCATACAGGATAAACCCATAGTAACATGGGAAATGTTTAACCATAAGTATTAAAAATTAAATGGGAAAATAGGAACACAGATACAGTATCTGATCATGAATAATCCTTGGATGTTACAGCAATCATTTGCAGATGTCAATCTTCCAGTTTTCTGGCAGGTAGATAGTATCACCTCAATTTTATGGAACAGTTAGAGAGGTAACAAAAGCAAGGAAGTAGCATGCTCAGGGCTGCTCAGTGAGCTGAGAATAGCTAACACTGAAAATTAGGAGTAAGCTCTCAGTTATGAACTTCAGACTCATTATTTATTTTTCTTTCCTGGCTATAATATTACTCAGGTATAAAGTACATGGCTGAGCTGTTTACTGAGGTTGTGGTAAAACAGTGCTCACCCAGTGTCCATGTTCCATGTCCTGGGTTGCAGAGGAAAGTTTATGGTTACATTCTGCTGAAATGGCTACAAAATCAGTCAACTTCCCCACCCTGGGCTGTGCCTGTTTATTTCTCATCTCAAACTGTGGAACAATAGTCCTCTGATGAATTTGTGCTTTCTCTCAAAATAAGACTGTAGTCTCTTTTTGCCTTTATGGCTTGATTGAGATCAAGTTAATGGCAGAGGCAGAGATATGTGCACAGATTCCTATCAATAAATGGCTTGTTTAAAATAAAAAGGTGCTCTATTTTGGGCCCTGGTTCTAGATTACAGTGGGCAATGAAGAAAAACAAAACACAAAAGAAAAATTTAGGGTTTTTTGGCACACAAGTGGATTCACAAAGTATCAATAGTACTGCTGTCTTACTATTTAGGAATTCACTTTCATTTGAAAAAAAATTGGATAATTTGTTTGACCTTAGATGTGGAATATTCTCTAGTAACTGAAAGTATTTCTTTGCTGAATTGGTGGTACTATAAGTTACTAAAGTTATCAAATTAGGACCCTTGTTTGACTAATACTGAGCTTTTGTACTATAGGGAAAATGGTAAAGTCTCCAGCTTTTTCTGTGTATTTCTCTCGAGTCTTTTTAGGATTAGAAACTAGTAGAATCACAATTACTGCCAGACTTTTGAAAGGTTTTGGGGTTTATTTTATGCCTAGTTTCTGTAGATCTTCTGAACCTGTGCTAAAGCTCTTGTAACACATGCTGGCTAGTTTTGTTTGGCAAAGTTTTGTTACATTTGGCATGTCTCTCTTGCTGCAAGAAGTTGTAGTATAATGACATTCTGTATTACTACTCTAAAAACAGCCACAACCCATCTGACTCTCTGGCATCAACATAGCAGCTTAGTATTATCTGGACTGGTGTATTTCTTTCAGCTTCTATTTGTCATTGTAAATTTTCCTAGTGATATGAAATTTCTGACTTGATATAGGCATCACTGCTGTGAGTATGTATCTGACATGTGTACATGTGAGTGTCTGACAGTGGGTACATTTTAATGTTTAAAAAAACATTTCAGATTACAGACTTATAAGCACTGTGATCTGAGCTGAAGAACAGGTTTATCTTTGCTGAAGGGAGCTTTTTTCAATCAACCAGAGAGTTAAGGCATTCTTCTAACACATTCATCCTCGAGGCATGAATATATGTCCCTGTAAGTGTGATGACTTGGTGGCTTGACTGTGAGACTTGGATAAAATACAGCTGACCCTATTTTTTTTTAAAGATTTCTTCAGCTGTCACAGCAAGGAAGTAGTAGTCTGTGTTTGAGAGAAGTTTTGTATCAGAGCTAATTTGCTGGTCTGCTTCCCTGTGGAAGACTTTTTTCCTGTCATTTGGTAGGCACTCTTATGATGAAGCCTTTTCTCTTTACCAGTGGTTACTTCCGTCATCTCACATGCCTCACAAGCTTTATTGTTAAATCAGTCAATCAAAATAAACTGTATAAAACATTTAGTGCAAATGGCCTAGAATGGTAGCTGAGGGAATGTCTTCATCTCTTGTCATCAAAGACAAAATACTTGTAAATCAAATTAAGACAGAGAAGCAAACTTAAGGAAGGTCAAATATTTGGACCAGAAGGGAGTGCTTTTAAAATGGTGCTTTGGATACATGGCAGCAAAGGTGAAGGTGAAATGACCAGATGAAGACCAAGGTGTGTAAAAGAATGAACAAAAAATTGGTGTGTGTGCTAGAGCAGCAACATGATTTTATGGAGTAGACTGTATAAGTAAAGATCTGTAAATGTATTTAAGCAGTAGGGCTGGATGCCAGAAGAGAGGAAGGTAAGGGAAAACTGGAAAGCAGTTAAATGAAGTTTTGGAAGAGAACTGTGACAAAATACTTCCAGCTATATAATGATGATTTGGAAAATAATGAAAATGCAATGAAAAACTAGGAGCACAGCTGAAAGCTGTGTTGGCAGATTTACAATATCAGTATTAGGCAATGTTCTTCAGATGTTTATTCCAGGGCCACCTGGAAAGGTACAGTGAATATAGATCAAAAAGGCCTTGTGAAAGATGAAATCAGGCTAGATTTCACCTATTGCTTAAAAATACTTCCCCTTCAGTCCGGCAGAAAGTGGAAGTAATATAAGTGCTTGGATTGTCAGAGAACCCTGACAGACTTATATGATGTAATAGATAAATAATGGTCTAAATTACACTTAATTTTTTTAATAATAAAGAACTTTATGGCTAAGCAGCAAGCTGAACATTAAACTTACCAATTTTTGCATGATAATCCTCTTGAACTTTATATAGTGACTACTTCTCTGGAATGTGAGCCCTGCTCAATCACTATTATGAGATTTCCTTTAAATGCATCACTATTTCTTTACCTGTATCCATTACTTCCTCTGCTTCCCACTTTCTTCTGAAGAAAGGGGTAAGGATCAGAACATGGTCCAATGTGAGCAGAACCACACAGGTAACCATAGCCAGGTCCAAGTCCAAAGTACTTTGGTTCTAGGAGGATCAGAGTGCAAAGGGACAGTTTAACTGCCTGTCAGCAATAAAACAGGGAGGCAATATCTGGTTACTGTGACCTTGGAGATGGAGTCACACACATAGGTGACCAGAGAAGCTGGAAGTGTGTGCAAAGCAGCTGTAGGATTGTCAGAATGTTTCTAAGCAGAGATGCCATGATCCAGACATTGCTGAAAGATTATTTGGTCTGATATGCAAGGGGCCATAATTAATAATAATGTCAACAACTTTAAAAGCTTCACAGCAGCCTGCAAGTTGCATCAGTGAGAGGTTTGAATTGCATGAGTGAATCCCTGTTTATGTTGAGCATACAGGCATATGCCTGAGGCAAACTGCCTTATAAACAAATGTTAAATCAGATCAGCAGTATTGCCAAAATATTTACTCATTTTTTTTCTGGAGTCAGGTGGTTGAAACATCACTTCCATGTTTTTATGGCACAGAGGTGGCCTGAAAGGAGAAGGAGGGTTAAAACTAACTAGTTTTTCAGGGCTTTGGCAAGGCATGCCAGGATAGACACAAATTCTGTCTAGGGTATGACTGATGGGTAAATAGGCATAGAGGGCAGAGCTGACAGCTCCTTCCATGTTGATGATTCAGAGTTTGAGACCTTAAAGACAGAACCTGTCAGTTCCTTGTTGTCAATTTGTTCTTGCCATAGAAATGCTATTTGCCAGTTGTGCTTCAGAGGAAATAACATGGTTAGTCTTAAGTATATTCCAAGTGATTAGTATTGTGCTCCATAATTTATAAACTGATAGTTGATTTTTTTCATAATATTGGGTGTTATTCTCTTGAGAAAGATGCCCTCTCACCTCCAGTTCTGCTGCTTCTTCCTTGCTTGAAGGATAACTAGTGAGAGAGGAAGAGTCCCTTTTTTCCACAACTCTCCTTTGGTCTGATTAGGAATTTAGCTGTTCTGTCAGATCTTGCAGGAATACATCCTCCAACATCAGAAGAATATACAGAACTTCAAATAAAATTTCTGGTGTTACCTTACTGTGTCCCTTTAAGTGAAACAAAGCATAGTGCAATGTTGGGTACTATTCAGAGACCAGGTAATTGGACAGAATATGCTGCTCTATGTGTAAGAACCTCGAGGAATTTCCAAGCATGGGAAAAGTGATTGTGTAAAACAAACAAAAGAAAAGCCTACTTGCCACCAAACCTTGTTCAGTCTGTCAAGACTGGAAATACTGCAGGATAGCCTAAAACAGAGGATGAAAAGTTTTGTCTTTGCAAAAGCAGCTCAGTTTTCTCTGGATGTGGAGTTAGTGCTGTGGACTTACAGCAGTTGTTGACCACTTCTTGTTGGATCACACCTGAATATCCAGGAAGCATGCAGGACACAGTGACCCAAAAAGTTACCACCTTCTTTTCTGAGGTTTCCTTTAGCTTAAGAAAAGCAGTCTGAACAAGGAAGAAGGTCCTATGATGATTTATACTTTTACCTCAGAGTTGAGGCAAAAGAGCAGGAGATTTTTGGCATGAAACTGAGTGAATTATAGAAATGGGCAATAAATTAAGAGGTAGCTGGCAGAGTTAATGAGAAAGCAAATACTGTTTAAGACCACATTCCATCTGAGTTCACCTTCTACCTTTATTCATTCCCTTTTGGCTGATCTTGAAGCTTCTGTGTTGGTGGAAAGTTAATTTCTGAGGAAATTCTTTTGAGAGCATCTCTGACTGTAGGAATTAAGTTACTTCAAATGCTTTCCTGTTCCCCCAAAACCCCAAATTACTCCACCACAACACCCAAGATTCCTAACCTTCATCTCAGAGGAAGTGTGTTGATTTAGTTGCTGCTGTGTATAGGTTCAAAGCATAGTCCTTTTCTCTTTATTTAAGTTTACATTGTTGAAGTTTTCTAAGTCTATGAAAACATTTTAAACTTTTTCCCCTCACCCAAAGTATTACTTCTAGTAACTAAAATATGTTTTAAAAGTCCCTGTGTAGACATTGACCTGTCCAACTTAGCTTGTTCATTCAAATTGGCTGGGTAAAATTAAAAATTAAAGTACACAACTGGCACAAGAAACCTGGCAAGTAACAATAAACCTCATCAACTTAACATGCAATCATCCTGCTTAAAACCAATAAGCATGCCAAACAGGCAAGACAGGTTGTGTTGAGAATGATTCTAGATTATCTTGTTGTAATGCACTAAAGCTGTAGTTTGACCAGTTTTATTTTAAAACCAATATTACCATGGAAAGGAGGAGTCCCATGCTTGTGAACTTGCTGTTGGTTTCTACTCAGGGCTGGTTTCTATATCCTTCTCCACCCCCTTTCCCTGATCCTCCTTGCACTGGGATTACTGGGTGACTGTAGGTGAGGCATTTGAGGAGCTCATGTACATAAGCAGGGGGGAAGCAGGAGGAAAAGCATCTGAGGGCTATTTTTCTACTCAGTGCCTCGATGTTGTTTACCTCACTCACCTGTGATGTTTCCAGTGCTACCCTATACTTGAAACTAGGACGGGAAGAGGCAACTTAGAAGTGTTAAACCAGACACACACCTGAAACATGACACCCTTTCCTCCCTGTACATCTCTGTGCTGAATGCATGGGCTCTGTGTCTAGGTGAGAATGTTTAGCTGAAACATTCCCCTTCTTCTTGCAGACAGTAGTGTGCAAATAAAGCTTGAAAATAGGTATCACTTGCTGCCTTAGAGCTACCAGGGAGCCTTACCTTCAAAACCCATACCCCATTTTCTTCTTGCATCTGCTTATCGTGGATTCAGTTGTTCTTTCTCTAATTAACATATCACAGCTAAAGAAGCCTCTTACTGGAAAAGATGAACAGTCTTCTGGAATAAAAGCAGACAAGCTGCTGTTGTTTAAAATGTACGCAGTTTGTATGTACCTAAGTCATAATGTTGATTTCAGTTTTAAATTAGAAAGCTGGTGAGTCTTAAATTCCTGGAGCTCAGGCCTTCCTAAGCTCATCTCCATGAACATGAATGAATTTGCCATGGGGGTAATTCAGTGTTTTGAGAAATACTTGTTTCCTATGTATGAGCTGCAGGTACTGATGTAGGAAGGCAATGGGAACATAATTTCCATGAATACTAGCAGTATGTGTGTGGGAATGCCCAGCTGCAAGGAAATTCAAAGGATTGGCAAGCCTTACGCTATTGTGACAGGTCCTTCCTAATAGTAGCACACATCTACCTAACACTTGAGAGATGGGCTAGTTTGAGTACCAAGTTAAAAATGGCCACAGTCCTGCATTTCTGACTGGGGAAAGTCAAGCTGAACGAGGTACTGGTGCTGTGCAGTTGCCGTGCAAATAAAGCTTGTCCTGCTTGAACTGCAGAAAATGTAGGAACTGTACAGCCATGACTGACACCCTGGGTGAGATGATCTGTTCAGGAACCTCTCTGCTTTGCAGCAGGGGTTGGCAGGAATGCTTTCAGTTCCCTGGATGTGGAAGCTGGATCATAGTCTATTTTCAGAAGTGAACACTTGAGTACCTCCAAAATCTGCCCTGTAGCTGTAAGTAACAGGTCCTCACATAACACATTCTGTGAACAATGACAGCAACCACTGCAGGGGGAAAAAAGGGATATGGGTGGAATAAAGATAAGTTTCATAGGTCTTGGAGTGGGAGGCTTTTTCTCTGTGTACAAACAGATGGCTTCCTTCACTTGTACCAAGAAGCTGATAGTTGTGTTTTTTCAACTTCTCAACCTTTCTGTCATCATGAGTTGCAAGAGAAGAGCAAAATGCCATTTCACACTTGCAAAGTATGCTTATAGAAAGTCATCTCTGTGATAAAGACTGCAGAAATTGGTGTATGGATCACTTTTGTCATGAAGGATCTCTACACTGCACTACAACAATACTGGTTCTTCAGTCTTTCGTTTCATATCCTTACCATTTTTTGCTTCTATCCAATAGGTAAGGCACAGAACTTCAGACCAGGTAATGGCTTTGAAGATGAACACACTGAACAGCAACAGAGCAAACATGCTGAAAGAGGTTCAACTTATGAATAGACTCTCACATCCAAACATCTTAAGGTACACTGGCTTTTTTCTGAATCATATAGAGATAGGTTGTCTTTAGTAGGGCTCTCCTCTTTCCAATTTTATTTAGTTATTTTTTGTTGTAGGTTTATCTGTTCTGAATGTGTTAGGATTAATTGCTAATTTAATAGATGAATGGGAGGAAGAAGGAGAGACTTAAGAGAAAAAAATGCAAACATAGACATGATTTTTGTATCTGGAGTTTGCCAGTAATGAGTAACTTATGTCAGAGAAAAACAAGTGCTCACATTTTAAATTTCTGATGAATCAATAAAATTATATGAAGAGTTAAATTTGGCTTCTTTTTGTGAATTTAAGTTATTGCAAATTTAACTATTCAACTAACTTATGGTTACTAATCTTAAACAATGCAAAATGCCATAGCTGTTTCTTATTCTTAGGTCTGCTTCTTAGTTTTTAGGATTTTCTTATTGCAAGTATTGCAAGGTGGGATAAGAAGGACTGAAGAAAAGAAGCTAGAGTTGAACTAATCTAATTTATATGCTCCTGGAAGGAAAAGGGTAGTTCTTGCTTTGCATTAGATTACTGCATGCAAATCCAAAATGTTCCAATGTGTATCTTGTTATTTCTTGAAACATTTTAGTCTTGGTTTCTCTTCTATGGTGATGTGACAAGCAATTAACATAATTGGCTGGAGCCATAACATTATGAAATTTAAAGATGTGGTGACAGTGCTCCAAATGACCAGTTCTCCTAAGGATCACACCTGGGATCCAGTTCTGATCTCAGCTCTTTTTGAAAAGTTTTGGAGACACAGTGAACTCTCTTAGTTAATTTCCTTTTCTTTGCCATTCTGTTACATAGTACAGACATAATACTGATTCCTAAAATCCTTGATAACCTATTTTCCTGATCCTTGAAATCCTATCTCAGTCTTCATCAACTGATTTGTAACAATATTATCCTGTGTGTTTCCTTCAGTATTTATGAGGACACGTCAGAAGCATTTGAAATATCTGTAAGGAGCATTCCATTACTTCATGTCTGTTTCCTATTATTCTTTTTCTTAAAACCTCAAAAACCTGTAAACTTAAGTAATTCTTACTCATAGTAAACAGTGTTGGTTTTATCATAATGTATTTATTCAAGTGTTGTAGTAATCTATCCCTAAATACAATTCCTAGTCTGTTTTCTCTGCTCCAAGGTGAGGTGCATTCCAAGCAGCTCCTCCTTCTTGTTGTTTGTTGTTGTTCTTTTTTTCTAAATTATATATAATCTATGTGGTTATTTAGATTTCAGGATCATTAATTATGCCTTATATTTATTCCCCACATCTTTTCCTTAATTTCCTTTTTTCTGAATCCTTTGATAAGCAGCATATGACCCTGGGGACTGATAAACTGCTTTTTTAATAAGGTTTGTGGAAAGAGTAACTTTCCAAAGTAAGATTGGCATTGTCAGAATCATCAACTCCATACACTTCATCGGTTTCTTTATCAACTTTGTGTGGTTGGTAAATCTTATTAAAAAAAAAAATCTAGCTCTACAGCTCTGTTCAAAATCAAGAATTTAATTTGGGTTGGGATGAGGGAAAGTAGGAAAGGGATATATTGACAGGCCAAAAGCATTCAGTTGTGCCTAAATATAACCCTGCCCCCTCTTGAATGGAATTACAGAGGTGTTGCTGACAGCAAAAATTATTATGCTTAGTCCTGAGTAATTGCTGAAATTTAGGTGTCTTGTGAAGTAAAAGAGATCATATTTGTGATGTACTGGTCCCCTCTGGCCTTAGTCTATGAATAATTTGAAGTCAGCAGTGTTACACAGATGGTCCTGAAGGAAGAACAATAATGTATTGATTTATGTATGAAGCAGGGAAGGAATTTAATTTGTTCTTCCAGTTATTGCCCAGGATTGAGAGAGAAATATTTTTCTTTTTGTGCTCAAATAAGCAGGTATGAGTGAATACATCAGAAATAAATTACTTAAATAGAAATGGTCTATCTTTGCACAGTTTGTTTAGAAGAATAAACTGCATTTGATTTATGGATTGCTTGATTTGAAGCTTCTTCAAAAAAAGTGGGCTCTCTGGTAAAAAATACTGCCTTTTTCTTGTCTGTTAGGTAAGTGCCCTTGCTACAGGGAGCAGACTTATTCCTACAGGAAATGCAAATAAGAAAACAGTATTTAGTTTTAGTTGGTTTTTTATTGAATTATAATATGCAGTAAAAATGACTACTTTTCTTTGTAGGAGATAACTTGATGGTTTTGTGTGCTAATGGTGTGTCATTTAAGTTTCCGTTTAAATTTTACTGCACTTTTTTCAATTTCTTTATGTCTGGGAGAAGATTTTGCCCCTCTTAAATGTTACCTGCCTATGTGTCTGTATATGCCTGTATAAAAACACACACATGCCAGCCTCTCTATTTAGGTTTCATAAATGTATAAATCATTGGTGCTTCTACTAGTCTTGTGAAACAACCTGTTTCCCACTTTAGAAACACATAAAAAATAATAATTAATGGTAATTTGTGTTTAAAGTGGTGAGAGGTTGTGTTGCTTGTTTGACAACATTGTGCTGTCAGATAAGAGCAGCTGAGTTGTATTACTGAGAGGTTTTTAGGAAAATGTTCTACAGCAACATGTTCCCACTGAAACATTTTCTGGGATTATTTTCGGAAATTTTAAGATTGTATTAGTATTTAAAGGGAACATACTCTTCAAAGAAGTTCTAATATATAACTTTTCCAGGGGCTATGAGCTATCTCAGTTTGCTGTTAAATATTTTCTTCACTTAATTTCTTTCCTTTGAAGTTCTTCTGTGTTACTGAGTAAGGTGTTTTGTCACTAGCTTCAAGTTCACTTCTATATTGATTAGCCACTGGATCTCTTCCACATGCCTTGAAGGTGTCCTCTGATTTTTACATAATATATCTCTGAGCTTCTTCATCTCCTCTGAGCTCTGGGACTACCTGCTGTTAACTTCCACTGTAAACAAGTTTCTTTCCCTCCTGCTGCTAGCCAGTATGGATAGTAATGGGTTCTTAGGCTGAAATGTTGAGATCGTATTGTGCTGTGGTTAATTGAACCAGGTGAGGGGTGCAAGGTGCTCTGCTATCAAATGGCTTGTAAAATTATGAAACTGGATAAACACTGGCTTTACAGCCTCCAAAATCTGCTCTCAAACCATCTTAACATTTGTAGGATAGCAAGTTAATGTTTTAAGGAAGCAAATGTCAGATTCAGCAATGAGGCATTTATTTTAGTACACTAAAACCTTCCTTAAGCTGGGACTGTGGTTGTGTTTTTCAATGTCCTGATGCATAATACCTCAAAATTGTTATTTAATCAGTATTTTCATCCGAGAGCTCTTCTGTAGTTTATGTAGTTAAGTGTTATGGAAAGGAGAGGAGTTTCTTCTTCCTCATAGTGCATTTGGTAGCCCAGGATCATCATTATCCTTTGGGTAATTAAAAAACGCAGCCCTTTGCCTGTGCTCTAAAACATATAGCAGCTTTTTATAAGCTGTCAATTCCAATGTGCCCACAGTTAACTTTGAGATGTTATTGTGAAGATTTTGGTATTTTGGCTGTTGATTGCACTGATGTGACTAATAAATATTGCTGGCTATTTGAAACTGCTTTTGCTTCTGTGCTGTCCATATCAACTCCTTTTCAGAGTTACAGATGCCTTTTGAAGTTTTTATCCAGACTCTGGTCACTCTTCTGGAGTATGAGTTTGTCAGTTTTCCTTCCACTCCTTAGCTCAGTAGAGATTACCCAAAGGTGTGTCTGTGTTCTTACCTTACTGATGCTTTTGCACATCTTGAGGAGATGGAATTGGGTCAAGGTGTTTCAGTTTCTCTTGGTGAGTTCCAGTTTTACTTGGTGAAGTACTGATCTGGGTATTTAGGCTTTAAAAGCAACAGTCTTTATTTGCCATGGAGTAAAAGGCTAACTTTAAATCTCCACACTCATTTCAGTATTTCTGCACTCAAATTCTGCTCTTGGCCAGCTATATAGATCCATCTTGATTAGAAGAGAGACGTAAGTGAAGAGCTTAGTTTTCACTTAGCAAGTCCTCAGTAAGTCTGTCATCCCCATGGTAGGATCATAAAGATTCCAGTGGTCAAATATATGTGTATATGTGAATTTCTAATGTATTTTCCATGAGGAAAATGAGAGACTGCCCTCTATTAGAGGATTTGTTTTGGCAAAAAATTGAACTTCTTTTTCAGTCTGTTAAGGATATTTTAGAATAGAAGACTCCAGCTCTTGCAGCTACACAAGCATGATGGTAAAAAATAGAGGATTTGGGAGTTTTTTTGTCTCCCTCTTGTTTCCTATTTCAGGTAGCAGATGTGATTCTAGAGGCAGAGTAGGTGTTAACTACAATGTAGTAATTTTTTGTTCAGTCACTGTCTGGTGTTTATAACAAACTATGTATGAAACTATGCTTATCTTTTTGGTTTGCTGGTTTTTCCCCAGGGTCCAGGTTGGGGATATTTTAGGAGTGGACAGGGCAGAAGCAGACGAATGGTGTTCAAGGAGTGTTTTCTTCTCTTTCTACCATCAACCTTATCTCCTGTCTCCATCTCACTTTCGCATACAAGTTAAACATGGAGAATTAAAATGCTTTTCTTCCTCTGAGCTACATTTCTTCCTGCCTTGGCTGTGGGATGTGCTGGTTTTATCACATCTTCCCTCAGACAGATGGTGAGAGGAGGTGTGGAAAAGTGAGCTGAGGTTGGGGTTTGTACCATGTGATGTTTACTCTAGCCACTTTAATACAGGTTAGCTGATACATGGCAAGACTGTAATTGCTGGGTTAGGGGAAACAGGGGTTTGGAGCATTTCTCCACTTGTTTATTAGCTTGTGTCCTGTTTAAAGTGCAGTGCTGTTCAAGGGTTGGGCTAGATCAAGTGCCATGGTTATGAAAGGTCTGGTGGATGCTTGTAGATGTGCTTTACCATTTTGTTACTTCCCTGAATGCTGATGTGCTGCTGTAGTCATGAGTTTTTACCCAAATCAATTTAAGAAAATAGGTCTGGAAAGGACTCAAGAAATCTCCATCCTTGTGTCCTGAGCTTGGGAGCCTTCAGTTTACAACATGAGAGACCTTTTATTTTTTTTTTTTTTTTTGGTAATATCTTACAGATGTTTTTCTCATACAAATGAAGTGGTGTGCTACCAGTGATTCTCCATCTCTTGTGCTGTCTCTTAAATTAGTGTAGCTTCAGTTTTGAGGTAGAATTTCAGTCTTTAATATCGCTATTGTTTGCATTAAAAAGTATTTCTTTATTTGATCTGTACCTTGGGGAGTTAATTTAAAACATTCTGTACACAGAAAGTCTTAGCTCATGTCTTAAGTGTTCTCGTGGGAGCACTTGGAGGTATTGCTGCGTGTTTGGCTGTGAGCATGGAGGCAGATTGACTCATTGATTAAATCCACCTTCTTGTGTGTGCAGGCACACAAATAAGCACACTGTGTGCATATTTCATGAACTCCTTTCAAGAAGAATTTTATTTCATCCCCTTTGAGACAAATCTATCACCCTGGGAACACAATACCAGGGATTTTTTTTTTGTGTGTGTGTAGTTTTATCCTTTCAAACTTCCCTTTTGGTAAAATTGCTTGTGATGGACTTTGTTACAAGAGCCAGAAGGATGGATTTTGTCTTTTAACATCCTTTGTCCTGTACTGAACAGTGCTTTAACAGGAGGAAAATTGCTTTTATTTCTCTTTGTGTAACATGGTTATCAAAAAGGAGTATTTTAGAAATACAGTGTACAAGGCAGCAGAAGAGAGGCTGTATGTGTTGTATATGTTCAGAAATGATACATTAAATTCCTTACCTCTGTCTAGAATCAAGATGCAAGTGTAGAAAACTTAAAATACATTTTTAATCTAGCATGGTGTGTAAACCATTAAGGAGGGCCTTAATGCAGGTATAGTATTTTTATTTGCCCTCTTTCTTCTCCAAGTCAGTGCAATGAAATAAGCATGTGTCTTCTGACCTTTTGTCTCTGTTACTGAGCTTGTACTGGAGGCTTTTGCGTTGGTATGTTTGGTTTGTTTCTTTTGTTTAATGTTATCAAAGTGCTGAATTTTCTCATACAAGCAGTAAATTTTGGAGGGCATCAATTTCTTTTGTTGAACTGTAGCTGCCCCAGGTTTATCCACAGAGCAGGAATGTGTCCCAGTGAAGTTCTTTTAACTGGAAGCATGTGTTCAGTGTCTGGATATCCACAGAGGCTGTATGATCTGGATATTAGTTTTGCTTGATAAATTAAGGCAAAGATTGCAGACTGAGGCTACAGTATTTAGTCTCCCCTTTTCTGTTCAGGATTTTCTCCCTTGCCATCTGACTCACCTGAAAGTAGTTTGTATAACCACTGTGAAGGACTAAGAAATATCCAGGCTTCTCTTGGTTTTCTTTAGGAGGACAGGTTTTCCAGATTGATTGTTTATAAAACGAGATTTCCAGCCTGTATATAGATTGCTGACATTTGTTAGAAAGCATTTGGTAGTGGAAATGTGCTGCACTGTATTTAGTTGGGTGGACTCAAGTATCATCCTTTCTATTTGCAGCTTCTAGGAAAACTTTTCCAACCAGATTTTGGAAGTGTTTCAGCTTGCTGATAAGGCCAGATACACTGTCTTGAAAATAAACTTCCTTAAATCTGCAAATGATCTCCTGTTTTGTGGATGACTGGCTTATTGGAGCTCCTTCCAGCTAGAAATGCTTATAGGAAGTGTAACCTCTGGCTGACAAGGCATTCTGCTGAAGTTCACCTACAAGCACATTTTGGCTCAGGAGACAGTGTGTCTAGCCAACAGGAATAATCTCAGCTGTGCTGGACCAGCATGTCAACTTCCTATCCGCAGAACTTGGAATCTCATCTGGAGCAATCTCAGAAATTGAAACCATGTTAAACCTTGCTTGGTAATTGTATTTCCCGGTAGCAGCTGGGTGTATTATCTTTTAGTGAAAATCCTTTCCAACAATGTTTTGTAGCAGTTCTTGGCTTAACCAAGTGCCTTATTATTGCTTGATAAAACAGCTAAGCAGGAGTTTTCCAGGAATTTGGATTGCTAGAGGTCTGTTCTATCAATCTATTTTCCAGAGCCTGAAAACTGAGATTCATTCACACAAAGTTTAAATGGTTTCAGTATGTTGCTTGTAAACTCATTAATTCTGTCTTTTTCAGTGTGTTTAGTTTCTCTTTTCCTGGGTAATAGTTTCTAAATATATGGGGATTATAAATGTATCTTTATGTCCAGCTTTTCTTCCATGAGATCATGATATGGAGCTTTGGTTTTTGATTTTTTTATTCTTAGTAGATACGTTAAGCATTTGAGAATTTTTAAACTCTTAGTAACTTGAGTCAATGTGTCTTTGCTGCCTTAAGCATAGGTTCACAAAGGTAGTGAATATGTTTCCATTGAGACTTCCCTTGACCGAAACAGAAAACATTAAGTTCTACCAGTCTTTAAGGGACAGGAATGATTTTCCTGTTTGGTAGAGATGAGACAAGAAATTAAATTTTCCCAAAATTTTGATAAATTCTTAAATGCATTTGTATTTTGAAATTAAGTCAAATATGATGAATTCTTAATTTGTAAGTAGTGTGATACACTTTACAAAGGAAGAGTTGATCTATAGATGAAAACATTATTATTTTTAATTACTTAATCTCAATTTTTGTTGAATGAAAATATTGCCATAGCAGGTTAACTTTGTGTAATTGATGGAGAAGATAATACTTTGAAAAGTTGTCTTATAGAGGAATTAATATGTGGGATTTGTGTGCTTTCCATTTTTGCTTGTGAATAAAGCCGTTAACACCATGCCTGATAGCCCTGGAGACTTTCAGAATGGGCTAAGAAATGGATTTCTACTCTGTAGGAGTCTGGGTTTCTTCATCTCAGGAAGCTTAATTTGTCAAATTCTTTACAAAATTGTTGATATGTTCATTGCTGTATGAAGTGAAACTCAGAATGAGCAATGTTTTGTGTACATGCTATATCTAAAAGAAGCTTCTTCCCTTTCTCCTGATTGTGCCCTATGATTCTACATTCAACAAGAGGAATTGGATTTCAGTGTCTCTCAAATTGAAATTGCTATATTCAGGGAATATTGTTTGAGTGTTTGAGGTGAGAGCAGGCAGTAGAAGTTCTAATACAAGTCTTGCTGCTTCTTTGGTTACAAAAACAGATTTCCATAGCTCAGATTATGCAAAGGACTTAACCTATATTATTTTTCTTTGGCTGCTTGTAATTTACCTGTCGGCTGTGAGACAAGAGAACAGAGAGAAGAGGATCATTTATTTCTTCAAAAGCAGCTTAGCTGAACTAGCACTAGATGTCTTGCATCATTTTGTGTTTAAATTCTGAAGTGTTTCAGGATATAAAAGGTCCTTTTCCTTTGAGTTGTTGTCCACAAGATTCCCATCACATTTAATGAGATCATACCTGTCTACCTCTTACTTGTAAAATGGAAATTTCTGAACATTATGGAAATGACAGACAATTGGTTTTTGCTTGCTGAGACCAAAATCTAAAGGCTAAAACTGAGAATTAGTTTAATCTATAAAGAACAAACACTTGAATTGTGTAGGGAAGGCTCTAAAGAATTTAAAATTTCAGTTTTCTCATGGGAGATGTTTACTAGTAGCATTAATTTGCATTTTGTCACTTTTAAGTTCAGCTTGCATGGTGGTAAAAATGAACTTTCAATTGTTTAGGGCACATTCTGTTGCTTTCCAGACAAACCAAGGGTGGCAATCATTACTATTAACAGCAGGAGTCTGAAAATTGTGCAGTGTAGGTAACACTTGTGGAATGTATATACTGGATACTGTTGAAACTTGCTTCTATCCGAGTATTGGAAAGAGGAGTTTGGGGAGGGGAAGTATACATTGCATATGTGCCCTCATATTCCTGAGTGGTTAAGAATGGAATAGGAAGAAACATCTTTATGCTTAAACAGCAAAATGCAAAGGGAAGTAATTTTCTGTTTATGCAGATGCAGCAGTGAATTACTTGGCTTAAACTTCCTTAAAATAGGACTCTGAGACTGTTCCTTTCTGCATAAATCATTATATGCTGGCCTTTGCTTATAGTCAAATTAGTAACTTTCCATTTTGAGGTTGAGCTGTCTCCTGTGCTCTCTTGCAACTGCTAATTCAAATTATATTGTAGTTTAGATACATGATTTTTTTGTGCTGAGATGTTTAAATAATCAGTGGTGAGGTATGCAGTGTCTGTGAGGCTGAATTTTTTCTCTTTCCTCCTTTTTTGGTGTATCCTATATTAGTTTTTTTAAAGAACAAAAAAAGAGGGGGGTAAAAAGCCCAAACCACTTTTCTTTTCTTGTTTCTTGTAGGTTTATGGGTGTCTGTGTGCATAAAGGACAGCTGCACGCTCTTACTGAGGTAAGACTATTTCATAATATACCTACTAAATGTGAAATATTCAGTTCTCAGGCCAGATTCTGCAATTGCCATTCACCTTGAGTGAAGTTTCTTTTATGATGACTGGTGAGTTAATCACTCACTATTTGCTATGTTAAGGGAAAACTGCAGAATCCATCCTCAGAACTCCACTCACAGCCCTTGTATGTCTTTTCTCCTCAGAAGCACTTACTGGGGTGAAAAAAAAATCACAGTAAGAACATAAAACTTCACTGATAATGTTCTGAATGAGAGATGTGCATTACCATTGAGCTGCCCCTAAGTATTGTTTCAGTGCCATTGCATTGTATTTAAGTCTTATTTATACTCCAGTTGTTTCCACATTTCACAAGTGAATCAATAACATTTCAGCTGGGTCGTGTTACTGCATTCAGTCCCTACCACCTTCATATTACAGCTTAGTCTGGATCCCATAAAAAGGAGTTATTCCATTGTCCATGTACCCTGGCCAAGATCTAGTTATCAAATATGAAGCTGAAATTTCCATTCGTATGAGTTCCCACCCAGCTCTCTTGGGTTGTTTGTTGAATCCCCCTGTAAACTGCTCAGGAAAAATAAGAAGAGAGTATTCTCTTATTAGGAATAATGTTGCCTGTTTTGAGTCAAAATCAATAAAATGCTTTGCCTGTTGTATTAGTTTGAGTACAGACTGAAAGGAAACTCATGGTTTCTAAAGTTAATGTTTCTTATTTACTTCTGTTTTGTAGGAACTGCTCAATTAAAAGATTAACCCTTTCCCACCCTCCCAGAGACAAGTCTGTTATTAATTAGCAATTTAAGCAGGTTCCTGGTATGGTGTGCTTGCCAAGAACTGCTGTGAAATGAGGAGACTGGGGAGCTGTATGCCAATTAGCAGGATATGTGTCACCATCACTTTCTGTAACTTACAGATGCAACTCTGAGGCGAAGATGCACATATGTGGGCAGTGAATTTCTTCACCTTCTGGGGTGACAATTTTGCAGTTCTCATTCTAGCTGCTATTGGAGTGATGCACTCTGGTTCAATGTCTGTATTTCTAGTGGAGCAAAGGTAAAGACACGTCCAGAAACTCCAAGATACAGCATGTCTGTGAGCACTTTGCCATGAGAGGGACAGTTTATTTGATTTATTCTTTCTGGGTTTTTTCCCCCTCCCTGTGCTCAGTAGAGGAAACATTCCTAAGATGGCTGATCAAGTTATTCAGGCAGGCTTTGCTAACATTATTGCTGATTTCTTCTGGTATCTGGTAAATTAAAACAGGGAGGTTTTGGGCCATTCCACTCACTAAACGTTACTGTAGAAGAGGTGGAGCTTCATAATGCTTTATTGTACTAAAACTTGGAAGATTTTGCTCAATGTGGGTTTTTTGTTTGGTTATTTTTTTCCCTTCCTTCACAGCAGTTGCTTACCATTTAAATAACCCTCCCCACCCAAAAAGCCAAGAAAATGAAAACAGCACAGATGCTTCCTCATAGTGAGCTAACTTTGTAGCTGTTGCTTTGTTCAGCTATTTTTGAGTTCTTGGCAAGCAAATAAATCTAAGAAAGACTTCAAAGAATAACTTTTTATAGTTATAATTCAGAATAACAGAAGAGATTCCTGAAGCATCTTGAGACCAAAAAGGAAAAGTTTTAGACTGAAGAAGTTTATTGCAACATTTTGAGAAACAGAATAGCTTTAGGGACATACTAGAAAAGTACAATTAGTGATTACTGCTTTTCTTCTGTGGACAAAGGTGAGCATTTAATGCCTTCAATAGGAAAATCCGTGACAGAAATTTATGTTACAGGGAATCCACACACAATTTTGCCCAATAACATGGCTATTCTTTGATTTTAGAGGGCTTTTAAAAGTTAAAAACTGTATATGTTCCAAGTGGTGGAATCAATTGTCTTTTCTAGCAACAGTAGTAGCATAGTTCATCTGCAAGTGTGTGTAGAGTAATAGTTGAGTTCTGAAGACTTCTGGAGGTTGGAGAAGGGGGCTGAAATGACGAGCTGAAGGAGTTATTAGCAAGACAGACAGGCTGAATCACCAGTTCAAATATAGCCCAGGAAGATAAACAAATTAGCCACTGTCTCGTGGCTTTTTTCAGCTTGTGGTCCACAAAGGTGGTCTCCTTGCTTCCAGTGCTCAGCATAATTGTCACCAGCCTGGTGCTACAAGTGCTCAGAACTTGTGCCAGGGTTTCACTTCTTCAGAGATGAAACTGTTGATTCAGAGGCCCATTGGTCACTGGGTGTCTGAGTCACTGCAGGGAGAATCCTCTTGCACTTGCCTGTGCTGGACCTGTTCTGTAATGAGTTTAATTATCCCCTCTTGTGTTTTGAGAGTACAGTTGATGATATGCCTATGTAAGAGGGATACAGCATCACTCAGAGCTTATGTCTGAGGGCAGCATGATGGGAAATCATGTTTATTTTATATATGTGTATGTTTCCATAACAGAAGAAGTTGAGAACTTGTGCCAAATGTTTGGTGACTGGATTTAGACAACTTGTGCTATTAACAGGCAGGCCAACCTCAAATGGTGTTAGAAGAGCCTTCAGGATTTTGTAAGCCTGTTAAGGGACTACATTAGGAGTATGCAGCACTTTGTTATTGCAAGGCAGAGTTGGAAGCATTACAGATTTTTTTCTTGTTTACAAGAAAAGATGTTTACAGACACAGGAGTAGATCATGCAGAGCAGGTTTTTTGCCTGAGGAAGGTGTTGATCCTATGTGTGCTTTGGGATTTTCCCTTTTGGCAGTGTTTTGTGTTGATTTAATTTTCCTCTCTCAAGTGGCTTTTGTTTTTAAAACTCTTGAGCAAGAGGCAGTTTCTGTTTGTTTTGGTTTGTTTTCTTCAAAATAAGAATGGAATTGTTTAATTATAGACTGCACTAGGACTTTGGCCTTGTTCTGAATCCACAGTCTTATCAGTTTTGATAATCCAATATTTTTTTTTAAGTTCTCAAGCCAGAAGCTATGGTGTATGCTTCTTCTGAAGTAATTCAATATCCTTAGATTGACAGAACAGCTTAGACTGCCAAGGACCTCTATCCCTGCAAGCACTAAGTTAAGAAACATTTAAGGAAAGCGAAGTAAATGCTTTAATAGGTGTATCACCCAAACGAGCTGGCAGGCATTAGACTGCCTCACTAATGTTGAGCTCATGAGCACAGATTTGCCATGCTTATTTTCTCTAGAACCAGAAACAGGGTATTCCTTTCTCAGCACTCAGCTCTAATCTGAAGCTGCTGGTTTGTTTCTTTAGCTACAGGAATCTGCAGCGCTTCCTGCTGTACTCACATGCCTCTCCAAACTAATTTTGGCCTTTCCCTCAGGCCTCTCTGTGTTTTCCAGCCACTTTCCTAATCTGACAACTCTCTTCACTTCCATTTCCTGGCACACAGCAGTATCATAAGTCTTGGAGAAACTTGCATGGCAGCAGAGTGGAGAAACTTGCATGAAGTAAGTTTTACAGTGTAAAGAGGGCATTTACTTTGGAGTAACTTTAAAAAAAAAGATGATCATTCAACGATGACAAATGAGCAGAGTCTCTGGTGTCAGCCTGGGATGCTGCTGAGCATTCAGAGGCTGGGTCAGTGCTGCTGCCAGGCCAGCAGACACACAGTGTGTGACATGGGGACATGGGGCCTGAGCCAGTGGGGCACAGCCATGGCTCAATAGCAATTGTGTATGATTCTATCCCATACACATCTACCATGGAATGGCTGCATGAGCAAAGATCCATTTTAGATGGGAGGCAAACAAATCTGTGTGTTGTAGGTTTTATAGGCCTATGCTATTTTACTGAAGCAAATGATGTAGCAGCATAAAGTCTAGCATATAAAAGCCACTTAATACCTTCTTACAGATATTGCATTCTTTGTTGAACTCAGTTAAACAGGTTTACCTGAATTTCTAAGAGACAGGTCAGGCTAAAACCTTGTTATAATTAGATGTATATTTATATATGCACTGAATGAGTCATACAGCTTGATAATTCCTTCTTGAAAGAAATGAAAGCCTTGGCAGTTGTATGTATAGAAGATGAGGACTAGGAATTTACTATGTGTCAATTGGGATATCTTGAAATTGCAGTGCTTCGGGGACAACAGTTAATTGTTGCAACAGAAATTTTATGAATATTAATTCATACTGGATGATACTTAAAATGTGTGCAAATGCACTGCTGCCACAATCTAATTGCTCAGTGTAGGAGCTGACATACATTGGAACTTTCTCAGGCAGAGAGCAGGGCTGTTGCAGTGTGATAGGAGCATGTGGTAGGTGATGGAGGGGCAGGACAGTATTATTTCAGCCAGCAGCTGTGTGAGCTGAGAGCTGCCTGAGGTGCTCTCCTGAAGTCTTTCAGATTTGCACCTTTCTGGTGAGCTGCAGAGTCAGACTCCTGGAACACGTGGTACCACACCAGATAGTTGGAGTGGGATCAGAAGCACTGAGTGTAGTTGGGCAGCCATGGTTTCCAGGTGCTGTTACCTATGGCACTGGGAAAAGTGCTAGAGCTCATCATAATGAAAATGCCAATGTCCTTTGAAGAGAGAGGGTTTTTTTCATTAAGTTCTTTGATGATAACTGAAAACTTCCCTTCTCTGCTTTCCCTCCCAACAGCAATAATTTAAGTAAACAATAAATGCAATTAGTGGAGTTTCAGGGTTTTGGAGACCTCCCTTTTTCTTCTAGCATTTTTTCTTTTTTTGCTTTTGGAGATAGCACTGATTAGAAAGAAAAATATTGAAAGCTTAAAAATCTCAGAATTGTTTCAGTTGTGCTGAGTTGCCCTTTTACAAGGAATAGAAGGTAAGTTCTTAAAGTGAGAAGGTTCTTCTGATATACAGCTTTCACAAGCAGAACAAATCATTAAAAGTATTTAATTCTTCTTTCTTTTTTCCTCCCCTCAGTTCTTGGCTATCTTTCTGTGGAGAGCCTTTGACCCTAGAATGGAGAAAACCAGACAGACAACACTTAGGTTTCCTCTTCTGAAGCTCTATGCTACAGCTAAAATTGTAGTCATACATTGCCTTCCAGATTGCAATTGCACACTTGTGAGAGTTTTAAAAAGGCTCAAAATATCATTCCTTCCCAGCTCTCTCCTTTCCTCATCTCCTGTAAGACTCTAATCCGTACTTTTGTTCCACCAGTGTGATTCATATTGTTTGAGTAACTTTAGTTTTACTCAGGTAGCACTGCAAATATTTAACTCAGCTTTGGTGCTGGCAGTAGACTGTCAGCTCTGGAGAACTTGGTGTCTTTGGAACTGTAGTTCCTATTAGCAGTCATTCTGCAAATATTTCATGCAGCAAAGGAATTGTTCCTGCTTTAGGTTTACCTGTTTACCAGCTGACATTTAGTTCCTGGATAAGTTGGCTCTGGTGGTTGTTTCTCAAAAAAAATAAAAAAAAAAAGGAGAGTAGCTGTGGTGTGAAGTTGATAAGCCTGAGCTTGGAGATGACTGAAGAGAAAATTACAGTTGTGCTTAAGGTGGCACCAAGTAGAAAATTAGAAGAAGTGAAAGGACTCTCATTTTCATCCTGTTAGAAAATATTACCTATTTCCTGGATACTACTGTCCAATTTCTAGCAAAAAACGCCAACAATTCAGAGATTTATTAGGGAAGTCTTTGAATTCATGTTAGATAGGTACTACCTAATGTGTGCAGTGAAGTCATACTGAGTAGAGGCTCCCAGATCAGTTTGTATTCTTTAATATCTTGTACTTACCTAGTGCTTGTGCATTACCTCCCCTTGCTTATTGAAATCTTTCTTAGACACTTTATATAGTCCTTCTGACTGAAGTATTGAAAAAAGAAAACTCAAAAGGAGAAGGAAAAAAGCAGAGGAGTGGGAGAACTCTGAAGATAATTTTGTCCTTTATCTCTCCTAAGATTTGGGACCTAATTCTACTCCAGTTTGGTCTCATTTGCATACATAAAGCATCTTCCTTGAATGTATTAAGGTCTTGGGCAGTATATAAAGGCATTTGTTTTATGGTTTTGTGGCACTGGTTACTGCTTTGACTTTCTGGAGTAACAATGTGAGCAACGGTGCAAGCTTTCTCTTGGATGTTTCTTTTTACAGCTCAGAAGATACAGAATATACCTATTAATTCTAAATGTCTTTGCTTTAGGGTAGTGAGTCTTGATACAGAACAGTGTAAAGAGGGCATTTACTTTGGAGTAACTTTAAAAAAAAGATGATCATGTGCCGATGACAAATGGTCTTTCGGATAGCTTGCAACAACTGACAGCCAGAATTTTTAAATGCCTCCTGACTGTAGGATGCAGCAGGAGGGCTGTGGTTTAAACTTTATAAGAATTCTAAGTATGCATTAAATTCTGCAGATTAAATTTATCCTTGTGATCTCTCAGCCAATTAATAACATGACCTGTGGGTTAATGCTGTAATAAACCTCTACTTGCAGGCTCTATCCTTTTTGTCCATGGTTCAGATACTTTTTGTTGCATTTATTGGAGCTACAGCCTCACTTTATGAATGAAGAGTGCTTTCAGTGGTGCTGTACTAGTGCTGGAAAGTAACACTCAGAGGCAATCTGGACCTACACAGGTATAAAAGCCAAGCACCAGAAGAGTAAGTTTAGCCCTATTGAAAGTATGTCTGAGGTATTGAGTCCTCTGCTAAGCTGTGGTTACTTTGTATCTTTCCTGGAATTAACTTGAGTTTTAGACTTGGATATATTTGGTTCCAAGAATATATGGTCTGATGACAAGAATGGTTATGTGGTATAAAACTAGAAGTATCTGTTGCTATTATTTACTTGCCTTTTTTGCTGCTTTTGTTGTAAGACTGGAAATCCAGCCAGCAGATATCAGTGTTATTTCCTCTGTTAATTTGGTTGTTCGGGTTGTTTAGCTTTTCCCTTACAGGAGTCATTAAGAGTTAGACCTTGCATGTACTTGCCTCAGGGTCAACAGAAAACCATTCACTCAGAGCCAGGGATTTGACCTCTAGAGAAGAGCAATGGTAACCTTGTCTGATGCAGCAGCAGTTGCACTCCCCATTAATGACTGTGTGAGGATTCACTGAAGGGCCTGAGAAGAGCAAGGTCATGGCAACAGAAGTAGGGTTTAAAACAGACTGGGGAAATAGCTCAGGTGTTAGGAAGACTAGGCTAGTCTGTAATGTAAAAGGTGAGAAATCATTCCATTTCATTGGCACTATTTTTTCCAGCACTAAATTAAAATGAATGGATCATTGAATGTTTCTTAGGGTTGTTTGCTGCCTGCCTAGTGCTTTTTTCACAGAATCACAGAATGGTTGAGGCTGGAAGGGACCTCTGGAGGTTACCTGGTCCAACCTCCCTGCTCAAGCAGGGCCACCTAGGGCTGGCTGGGGCTGGTTGCCAAGACCTGGTCATAGAATCACAGAATGGTTTGGGTTGAAAGGTACCTTTAAAGATCATCTTCTTCAAACTCCCCTGCCATGGACACAGACAGCTTCCAATAAACCAGGTTGCTCAAAGCCTCATCCATGTGCTTTGGATTTCTTTTATCCAAGTATAATTTTTAGCTTTTGCTTAAATTATTGTGACAAAAAAAAAGAGATATTTATAAATGTGAGTATTAAGTACACGGATGTGTGTATGTATCTGACAAGTTATTTGTTTGGTACTATATTTAGACCTTGGGCTTACTTGTTTCTGTGTCACTTGCAAAATGATTTCTACTATATCTTTGATCATTTTGAAATGCAGTTATAATTCTTTTTATGAACTTGTTTTGGTGCTGACACTTCCCTTCATCTCTTGATTGTTCATAATAGAATTTTAAAAATACTTGTCAACACTTGAGCCATATTTGGTCTTATTTTTGCACTCTTCACAGCATATGGACTATCAGTTTTGCTGGAACAGTTCACTTAGGTTGTCAGTTTAATTTATAAAAAGTGGCTGAATGTGCTCTCAGCTAATGTGGTTTGTGGCTTGACAGCCAGCTCTACCTCATCCTTTCTCAGTGCTATGCAAGGCATTGTTTCATCTTCAAAGCAGTGTCCTTTTTCCTCTGGTTTTATTCTCTTCAGAGGAGTACAGTATGTCTCTCTTCAGTCTGAGAGATCCCCATATGAAAGACACATACTAGTTTGCAAAACTGAGGAGACCCATTCCTGTGCCCTTGATCCTGTCAAGAAGTACAGGTGCCTCTAGAAGCAGCCATGCCCTGACTAACTGGAGAGGGCTAGACCAAACCAGCTGTGCTGGCTTACTGGGAGGGGTGTGTGCCCTAACTGTATTTTCTGAAAGAGTGCATGAGAAAGCAACCAAAGTTAAAATTCTGTTTTCAGTGATGGCTCAATATAGGTTATCAACTCGGAGAAAGCTGAGTGAAGGTCAAATGAATGTGAGCACCCTCATCTGTTTTATCAGCTAAGGATGTCTCTTTTGTTGAAATGATTCTGTAGACATTTGCACTGAGCTTGTTCCAACAACTGAAGAGTTGCAGACTCTGGTACCCACATGTACCTTGTGTGTGAGATCTGAGTCAGGCTGATTAATGATAGGTGTAAACCTGACATCTAAACATGGTACATGTAATAAGTAAATTAGACTGTTCAAAGTAAGTAGAGTTTAAAAAGCTAGCAGAAAAGGGAGGGGGATGGTGGTGTTTTTAGAAAATGTCACACGTTTAAACCTTATGTTGTAACTTTAAGGCTTCATGTGTTATTTTGTAACAAAATAAAGCAATATATCTAAGAGTGAAGTTATTTCACAGAAGTTTAGACAAAGTACATATTCTTTACTTTTATATGATATTCTTTGGGAACCTGATATTTTTGTGAATTAAAAAAAAAAAAAAAGACTTCAGTCCCAAACACAGCTTGATGTGCTGCACATACCAAAAAAGTCCATTTAAAATCACACAAGGGGGCCCAGTTTTCAATGACAGGAGGCAGGAAATTTAGTGTTCTGACTGAAATTCCATCTCCAGTTCATATTCTTGCAGCTTCATGCTGTGGCATATGTGGTGTGCTTGATCCTTTATTTCTTTCTCCAGCAAAAATGCTACAGGTCTCCACAGGAGTTTCAGTTAAGTCTCTCTTATTTGTAGCTTTGCAGTTTTGAATGCTTAAATATCAAAAGTCAGGTTTTTGGAAAGCATGTAAAGGACATTATTTAAGTTAGGTGATATTTCAAATTTCTTTCCCCTACATCTGATGCTTACTTACTTTTTTTTTTTAATGAATGAAAGCTAACCATCTTGTCTGATTGCAATGATCAAAGACCTGGGTTTCCAGAAAAACACTTAACAGAGCATTTTTAAAAATCTGTTTGGGTAGGTTGTACCTGGACATGCAGAATGCAGGGGCCTTCATTTTGGAAGGAAATTGATACTGCTCTACCTGGTCATGACACTTATTCTGAAGACAGAAAGGAATTGATTCTCCAAAAGTTGCAGTAGAAGGCTCAGGAAGGACACAAAGGAAGCAAAAAGCTGATAAAAATATTGGCTTCTGGAGGACACAAGCTGGCATTACAGGCACTCTCTGAGGAGGGAAGCTGGCAGGTCAGTTAAAGGAAAACCTGCTGTGGGCTGGTGGTGACCAGGTAGATTAAACACATGGGGACAGCTCTCCGAAGTCTGTGCTTTTACCAAAAGCAGATAAGCTCTGTGAGCCCTGCATTGTGCTGGAGGCAGTGGCAAGCTGCTTAGATGCATCTGCACTGTGTGGTTAGGTGAGAAGGGTGGGTTCTCACAAAAAGAAAGTTCAGCTGTAAAAAGAACTATAATCAGAGACACTAAAGAAGTCCTCATGTAAAGGCAGAAGCCAAGACTTTAAAAGTGTAACTTGAGCTGCACAGTCTATATTGTGCATGCAGGTGCTAGATGAGAAGTGATGAGCAACCAGTTATTTCAATGAGAACTTCTGAGCTCATAGTTAAACCTCCTTTTCTCCTTCTTCCCCTCTATTTTTAAAAATTAAATTTTGGCTCTGCAGGCTATACCTTGGCTTTAATTATTTTCCCCTCCTCTCTCACAGGAGGATGATTGACTTGTTTTATCACTTCAGAGCCTGTAATAGTGCACAAGCAACTTTTATTCATTATTTTATTTGAGATAGGTGCATCTAAATTTGTTGTGTTCTGAGGAAGGCTTGCTAAATATCTTGCTGGTGCTAACCTCTTCCTCCTTTTTAGAATGTCTGAAGGATAGAAGAAAGATAAGAGGCAGATAAATGTTCAACTGCAAACAGCAAGTTCCATTGTCTCATTCCTTGTCTCCCATCCACCCCTGTGTGAGGCACACACACACGGGTGGGTGCTCTGTGTGTGGGTTGTGTGGGTTTTTTTGGGGAGGGGTTTTTAATATCTCTGTTTTGACACTCACTGTAAGCTGACTGGACCATTTGCCATTGCCTCAAGCAAAAAAGAAAAACATTTTTGAATTTCAACCTCTGAATACTTTTATTGGTGGCTAGGTTAACAAGAGTGAAAAGATGTAAACTTCTCAGCTAGCACAGTATGGGGGGAGAGAGAAGATGAGAACTGAATACTGTCTTGAGCACTGGATTTTCTTGTTACTTCTGCGTATGAAGAGAGGCAGTCCAGTTAGGTACTGTGATGCTGGCCACTTTGCTTTTTGCCTTGGAATTTTTTTCTCACATATTTTCAGTAAATTCAGTTCATATGTATTGCTTTCTCTTATTTCTCTACTTTTCAGTCTGGATCCCAGGAAACATACTCTTGAATTAACAAGCGTTCTGCAGTTTCACTTCCTCATTTTGCTTTACTTACCAGCCATCCAAAACATTCAGAAACTGAGTTGTACAAGGAAATTCTTTAATGTTTGCTTTTGCAGACCACTATTGATAGAGGATCTTGGTGCTTTCTATAATTGCCAATAAAGTGCTTGAGCACCATCAAATGTAAGTGGACATGGGAATGTTGAGGCTTGGAAGAGTACTCTGAAACAGCTCAGAGTATTCCTTGTGCAGAATTTAAAGTTTGTACTATGAGAGGTGTTCATGTGCTGGAAGTTTTGCTCTCAGTAGATCCTTGTAGCTGTTTCACAGACTTCAAAAAGTGAAGCAAAGGGGTTATTTTTCTGCCATCTTGCAGGCATATAATCTGTGGGCTGCTGCTGCTGGTATTTGTGTGGAAGGTGAAAAGACCTTATTTAAATGAGAGGCTCCTTGTTAGGGATTGCAGCTTCTCAGCAGAACTGAGTCTAGTATGTTTGAAATGCTGTCAGTGTGGATAGAGCCTTCTGCTCTTAACAGAAGTGTTATTGTAGAGATGCTGTTTCTCTTGCCTGTGTCAGCAGCAAGGTACTTTCTCTTCTATGCCTGTGTGCTAATTTATGCCATATCCCAGATTTTTATCTGCACTGAGACTGGGCTCCACTTAGAATCCAAATGGTTGTGACTTCACATTATAAATGCCGGGTTTTTTGTTAGGCCTTCTTTACTTTCTATTTTTTTTTCTACTAATATAATTACAGGAAAAATGGTTATCAAGGTCAGTTTGTATAGATATACTGGGAGTGTTTTCCGGTGCCAACAAAGTAAGCTTATTTCCTGCAGTATTTCGGACCTGAGTATGTGTGAGTGTCCATAAAACTTCCTTCATCCATATGGGTTGCAGCAGTGCATTGTTCCTATGTGCCTCAGCTGAAGCCTTACCAACAAGAATTTGTTTGTAGCAGCAGGCAGCCAAGTGAACATTACATTTTGATTGAATGAAATGACAGAAAAGGGCTAAATTCAGCATACTGACCATAAGAGTTGTTGGAATTAGAAAATTAAAGGAAGAAAAATCTTGCTGAATTCTTTTCCATGCCAACGCTTGAATGTTTGGAATGCAACAAATGGTTTTCATTACAGCTCCTTCCTCAGTTAGTGCGTGTTAATTCTTGTTTGCCCTTATAAAAGAAGCCATGCCTGTACATGCCTTTTCAGAAGGAGGAGCCAATGAATTAATCAATGCCACAACTGACACAGAAGAAGGAATAGAGGTAGATCTGGTGCATTTCTTGGCTTTTGGTTCTGAGTTCTGATGAGTGACCAGGCTATAGCAGTTGACAAAGCTGACCCTTTCCTCTGTGAATAGCTGGCACTTCTTGAATTTATTCTAATCCTGTAATGGTTAACACTTTAAAAAAATACATAATTTTTTTATTAAAGAACAGGATTGTTTATATTGGTAGAAAAGCAGAAGAGAAATTGATTTTAGGTTACAGATTCTTTTCCTTCAGTTTTCAGGAACTGAGGAGCAGGAAAGTAAAGGAGCCTTCAGATGAAGACTTTTGGCTTTGCTTCTGTTCTTTCAATCAAGCTGTTTTTCCAAGCCACTTGTGCCCTTGGGATCCCTCATGAAAAACTTTGAGCTTTGTTCTGAAATGTGTTTGCTTCACCTGTGTTTTCTTTCAGTACTTGTGTGTTTCTCCCTGGCAACATTATTTGACCTGCTGACCAAAAGTATACTCACACAGCCCAAATTCAAACTTGTTCTGTTCCAATGATTAATTTATTTTGTTTGATACAATCAATGGAAATGGAAGGTTACTGCTCAGAGGTACTTGGGTCAGGTGGTTTTGTAGATTTTTAAATTGTGGGATTTTTAACAACTGGAGGTCTAGGAACCAACTTCAAATTTAAAAAGAAGTCAGTTTAACCTCATCATCAATCTCAGTGTATCAACTTGTAGCATCTCATATTGTAGTTTTGAACATAGTGATACTGTCTTTCTTTTCCAGTTCTGCACAGCTGAAGCTAATGAAAACAGTTTGGGGAAAGGACAAAACTTCCAGTCCTTCCACTGTAGCAATGATGCCAGTTGTGACAGAAGGGTACACTGGCTTGTACAGAAGCCAGAAGCCTTCAGAGTAGTCACTTAGAGACTGCAGAGTGTGACAGATGACTGTTAAACATGAGAGAAATGAAGATGAGGTTGTGTCTTCCTTGAAACAGGTGATTTAAAACTGGTTTTAAACTTCTGCAGAAAGCTTAGTGAAAAGCTCCCAACTTCCTTTTATTAGGCATGAGAGTTACCTTCTTACTTCCAGCATTAGAAATTATATAAATATGCAAGCTCTGTCTATTTTGACACTCTTCAATGCATTTGTCAATAGTGTCTGCATTGCTTTATTTTGCTTTCCAGGTCTCCCTTCAGAGTACAACTACTTATTTTGGGTTTTGCTCTGATGTCTCTCTTGCTTCTCCATGCAGAAGGTGCTACTGCCACAATTCTAGTTTCTCTTTTCTCCTGCATCTCTACCTGTTTCTTCAATGTGTTTTTGCAGTATACTCATTTGTTGCTATCGCAGTGCTTGTATTATAGTGTTCTGGGTCCCTGGAGCTCTTATTCTTTATTTGCCTCATTTGGTTTGTCACCTTAAATGCACTCTCCACACCTACTTTTCTTAACCAGTTAATGCCTTGTCTTTGGCAACATTTGGTCAACAGTACAGGGGTGTCTTGTGGTTATTTGTTGCTTTTCAAATGACAGGCAGTGACATTTAAAGTCATCTAAATAGCAGCTTTTTTTCCTGGCTTTCCTGTGCAGTATCTGTTGGCTTATTTATATCAGACCTACACACTGAAACAGCATTGTTTTCAAAATAGCATTGAAGACTCTTTGCAATTGCCACCAGTCTTCTTGCTCAGACTTGGTAATATTTGGACTATTTGTTTTTGAGAGATAACTGTTAGAATTGTGTGAATCTGATGTGCCTTTTCTTTAAAAGCTTCTAGTTCTCATATTGGTGTTTAAACTTCTATTTTGATTTTTGAAGCTAAAATCTGACAGCTGAAGTTGGGTATTATCTTGACAGCTGAAGTTCATTATTAGTCTCTTGAAATGAAGCATGTAATGCTGTGCTTAAGTGCCCTTATATGCTGGATTTCTTCATTTCACATGCTTGAGTCTGATAATGTGACTGCAATTGTGCTACAAGGCAGCAATCCTATTATGCTGATTTTAAGTTAAAGTAGCATGACTGTTGTATGGGGATAAGTTGTACACTGCTGCTTCTGCATTTCATAGGAGTAAACAATAACATCAGAAACCTCTTCAAGGTTCTTTGACCCAGAAATGATCTGTGCTTGGCTGAGCTTCTGAGTAACTTGTCCTTCAAATAAGCTACTGCCCTTTTTCTTCATAACATTTGGGAGAGGTACCAGAAATGCAGTTGAGGTGAACTCTAGTTTTCATAATAAAGGTATGAGCTCTTACCTTGGATTTTTAAAAGAAAGAGTATTTTTGTGGACTAAGATGCCGAGGTCTTTTAAACCAGTGTTCAACTTGCTGTGTTAAGTTGTAGTAAATGCAAAAATAAACAACCTATCGCTGTTGCTTTCAGACTGGCAACCAGATAAGCTGGCTGTTGGTGTCCAGTTACATGACAGAAAAGTAGCATGAGGAATAAAGGGTAGCTGTTTCACTGCAACCTGATGATACAAGGTTTGAAAAGGTCTGAACACTGCTCCATTTATCTGTGATGTTTTTAAGAAATGTACTGCCCTTTGCTTTCATTGTCATAGCCCAGTCAGATCTCTGTTCCAATTGCTTGTAGACTGATGTGATGGCTGTTGTTGTTGTTGTAGTAGAATAATGCTTTGAGATAATGTGTGTGCTATAGTCTTACTGTACCAGTACTGTGTCAGGGACAAAATAAAATCCAGCATTCTCTTTGGGAGAGGTGCATTTTCTATCCTTCAGGGTATTCTTACCACACAGAGCTGATTTGTGCCACTAAGAGATTGAGAACAAGTATTTTTCTCTTTCAGTTGCACTGGCAATTAGGAAGTAATGTACATAGTTTTGTGTCTGTCCTGAAAAGGCATTGTTGAGGTCCTCTGAAAAAAATAGGCCATCAGGCTGGCTGTTTGCATTATCAGCCTGAATTACTGGAAGAATTGGATTACTTACATGACACTGAGGGAGCACTGTGCAGTGCTTGCCTTAGGAACAGTTCAGGTCTCTGCATGCAAATATTACCTGCTGGCCAGCTAAAACCTGAGATCAACTAAACCCTTAAAGATGTCTAGGAAAATCTTAGTTCAGTTGTTCACTTGATGGTTAGCCTTATGTGCTTCATAGGCATAGAAATTAGAGCCAAAGGCAGAACTCACATCTCTGAAAAATGAGGGCTGTGCACTTGCTCGGTGGCAAGGAGGCCTGGTAGGTGTTTGTAGATATGCTGGAAACAGGTTTGACTGTTGCTTTTGTAGCTTGTGGATGCTGTCCCCATTGTGTGTGTCAGCTGTCACCCAGCCCATGCTGGGATCTAGTCCTCGCAGTTCAGATGGGTGAATGACCCTGCAGGCCAGTTTGACTGGAAGAGTGCTGCAGGAATGTATATATTGTATGCACTTAACTAATATGGCAACAATGGATCAAATCAGTAGGCTGCTGTATTGAAAATGAAAGCAAGAGCATGCTCCATATAGTAGCCAGCTATTGTCCCATTTCATTGTGTGTGTCAATACTCTTAGAGGCTGCTTGTTTATTAGCATTTCTGGAGCAATTTGTGTCATGGAATGGCACAGTTCAGAGAACAGAAAATGGAAGCTAGGTCAGTGATTCCCTCCCCCCTTGCATTGTCTTTCCAATGAACTCAAGTATGGTGGTGCTTTATGGATGGTTTGTTACTGACCTGTCAGAAAGGTGAAATGGTTTGGGATAATTGCTAAGTCATTTTATAATCAGGTTATTCAGCCAGGTGCTTTCTGTTCCAGGTTGGTCAGTATTATTCTGATTTGAACACGACTGGATGAGGAGTGCTGTTTGTACTGTTTCAAGGAGGCTGGGAATATATAAGATGTTACCGTAGAAATCTAGTCGCTGTTTTTTCCTTAAGCATGATAGCAACTTATGTTTAAAAAAAACCTAATCTTATTGAGCATGGGGTTGTTTTTTCTTGTGTGCTCTCTAAGGTCATCTAGTTCCCTTAGGGGTTCAGATAAAAGAAATGAGAAAGATCAAAGCTGGAAAAGCTCAAAGCAGCATTGTTTCCAACATTGAACCAGGTTGGCTGCAGCTCTAGTTGGTCTTGAAAATCTCCAAGGATGGAGATAGCCTCAGAGTGATCTGTTGCAGAGCTGCTCTGCTCTCCTGGCACACAAACTCCTAGCACAAGGAGCAGGTTGTTCTGGAGAGAAGAGGGGTCATGCCCTGGACTGCCGGTGAAATGCGCTGCTGTGCGTGGGCTGGGATGAGCCCCGTTCCCGAGGGATGCGCACAGGAGCCCCCTCCCGATGGGCTCTGTGCCGGGTAAAATGGCTTTGTGCCTCCTCTGCCCTGACAATTTTGCTTCCTCAAATAGTTACCTGTGGAACCTGTGTATCTGCTGAAAGGGTTTTCAAAATTCACTGGTGAGATCAGCAATGGGTGGACCTGAGCTGTCAGGAAGAAGCTGTTTCTTGCAGACTGTTCAGGAGATGACCTGTGACCCCCAGACCTATCAGTAGAGTCCAACTTGTGTGTGTTCCTTCCTTGCTGTAGCACAGCCTCGGGAGGTCAGCTACATCCATCCACACTGCAGGGTGTACGGCTCATGTTTGCCTCGTGTCCCAGGCTCAAAGGCACAAAGAAAAGCAACAAAATACAAGCAGATTCCAAGTTTCTGAAACAACAAGAGCTCTAATTAAGGGTTTTTTTTAACATGAGAATGGTGCCACATGTTTTGTCTGAGTGCATGACACAGGAAAGTCATTTAAGAGCGAGTTGGAGACCTGTGCAGGACAGAGAAGTGCAGTTGGTGCAGTCTGGCACGGGGATACATGCATGGGCCAGGCTTGGGAGCAAATTGTCCTGTCTGCTTCACTTGGGTTTCCTTGACAGAAGTCACTGCACTGCTGCCAGGTTTTCCTTCTGGAGTGAGCTACGCTCTTTGCCTGGTCACTGGTGGGGGACTGGGGCTGGGACTGTAACAAGAAGCCACTTAAACAACTACATAGCTGCTGGTGTGGTATAAAGGGTCTACACAGAAAGCATAAGCTGGGCTGCTGTAGTGATTATTCAAGTGCTGGAGTTGCCATGTCTTAACCTGGGCTATGTTACTTAGTAACATTTAGGTGCTGCTTTGTTTTGCTGTCTCTTGTAGCATTTATCTTTCACTTATTGTGCTTTCCTTTTCATGAGGGCTACCATTTGATGGGGTTGATGTAGTACTGAACACAGTGGGAATCATATTGCTGATTAGAACTTGTAGATACAGCAGTGAAAAAAGAGAACTTACAGCAGCACATTGTAATATTTTTCTTTGATGCTGTTTCAGTTTAAGGAACCTGGGAACTTGATCAGGCTCCATTACCTACACTTGGATACTTAGCTCTGCCTTTGTTGATTAATTCTATATGAAAGTCAGCTCTGCATTGTTGCTGCCCTAATTTTCCTCAAGCTGAAATGTGAGGGTGATATGATATTGTAGGTTTCTGAAGGGTCTGTTTAAATACCATATAGTTAATATAGTGGTGGCTGTTGCATCTTTAACATAAGGGCATTGGTACAGGTGGTGAAGGGAGATGTTTTCAGCTTCTCTTGATCTGCAAACTTTTTGCCTGCCAAGCCGTGAAAAAAAGGTTTCAATGTGTAACTGAGCTGAAGTTACTTGTTGTAATGATGAATTTTACATTCCTGACAAAATACTAAGTTAAATAATTAATTACAAATGTTGGTTTGTCCTTTCAGTACATCAATTGTGGTAACCTGGAACAGCTACTAGATGGCAACCAGCATCTGCCCTGGACAGTGAGGGTGAAACTGGCATATGACATTGCTATGGGAATCAGTTATCTTCACTATAAAGGCATTTTCCACCGAGACCTTACATCCAAGGTACTGTTTATAAAATGAAGGGAACTTCCTAATGAAGGTACTGTAACTGATTGTTGGGTTTTCTCCCTTCCTCCATTCCATGCAGAGAATTGCTATTATATAAGGTGTGGTCTAGGGCATTTTGAGAAACAAATTGAAATGCAGTCTCTAGAATTAAAACTTTTCTCAAAACGTGTTCATAGTTTGTATGGAAACTAGAGAAATTGTTATTATGAAGGAAGATCATCCCTTAAATGGGTTCAGATTAGGATTTCTCATAAAGCAGCTGCAGAGTTTTTCTAGTTCTGAGTTGTGGTTCAGTAAAGTATTTAAATCCCTGGATAATTAAGCACAACAATCTAACATTTGGAACAGGTTAATCATATAAAGAACCCAAATTGAGGGGATTATTTTAAATGCACTTCAAAATCTCCTTGTTGTTTTTGTTTCCCTGTGTATTTCACAAATCTTCTTCTGTAGGAAGACGGACCTTTCCTTACTAATTCTGCACTAAGTGCTGTGTACAATCCTAGTTTGTTTCTTTCGGTTTTAGGGTCAGTAAGATCAATATAGTTCACCTAAAATTTTCAGATTTTGAATTTTTGTTCCAGAATAATACATCACTGGCCGAGTTTTCAGTGGACATAGATTTTTTTTTCCTAGTTGCTTTGGTGACAACTTGCATGAATTTAGTTGGTTGAAGTAGCTGGATGATTCAAACTCAGCTAGAAATATTGGCATAGGATCACTAAGCTGTGTGAGCAGATTGTCCCAGTATTCACACTGGCTCTTTCCACCCATTGCAGCCTGTGCTGAGGGCTTTGCTGTCCTGTCTGTCCTGTTGTCTGGTGCTAATGAGCTGGTTTAAACTCACTGGGGGCCTGCAACATGAAAGCCTTTCAAAACTCTTCTTGAGAAGACTTCATCATGTTACTTCAATCAGAAGCATCCAGAAGAATGTTAATTTAGTCTAAAAGGAATTATTTTTTAGGATTAGAAACAGTTCTTAGAAATAAAAGCACAAGAGAGTGTGTTTTCCAATCTGCCTACTAGTCCTTCATCCAGTTTTAGGGGGGTTTTTTAAAGCTTCCTTAGTGCAGTGTTAAACAGATGTAGAGTCTGCATTTAGTCAAGGTGAAAAAAAATGTTCAGCTGGTAGATGAAAGAAGTATTTCAGTGAAGTCATGAAATACTTTCTTGGCTGTTCTGCCAAGTGAAAGGCACTGAATTCTGTAAGGAATATCAAATTTATGAAAAATGCCCACCCAGACTGGGAGTCATGTCGCTTTGACATGATACACTCAGAAAGCTCCATTTTAGTCACCTTGGAGTGTGCAGATAAGAGATCCATAAAAATATCTGAAAAGACAGCTTGGTGTTCCCCTTTCTTTTTCAGTTCAGGATGTATTTTAGTGCATTTAAGAGTAGAGTTACTGCAAGGAACCAAGGTAACTAAGAGCTGAGTGCCTGCAGCATTTATTGTCACACGTTCTGTGATGGTCAGTCATATGAAAATCCAGTTCCTGGGATCCCTGTGAATGCCTTTGTTGCAAGCTGTACATAACTGTATGTCATTCTCTGGAGCTGCCCTGCCAATGCTTCAGTGTTATCTATTGTTGAATGCCAATTGTTTAGGAAGGTGCACCTGCTGGGAGGGGTGCGGGATCTCCTGGCGAGAGCAAACTCATCAGAGACCACGGGAAGTAGTTAAGGTTATTCAAAAACAAATGAACAAATCAAACCCTAAGAATTCACTAGCAGTTATGCTGTGTTTTGATGGTTCTTAGCACTAAAGTTATAGTATCTGTGTGGGTCACATCAGAAGCTATCAGTTTTAAGAATAATGCAGAATTTAACTGATAACATCTATAGTCTGTATTTTTCAATTTCTTGGGGATTTTTGGGTTGTTTTTGTGTTGTTTTGTTTGTTTTTTAAGTTTAATTATTTTTTTTATGTGATGCACTTTCCTTGTTCGATTTGGAAAGGAAGTAGATTAAATACCTGGCCTTAAACACTCAACTTAAACAACTCATGATTTTATTAGCATATTAAGGTATTGATGAAATAAACTTTAAATCTGTTGGGCAAACTACTCCCCTTTTGGGCAAATGTTTGCCCTTCTGGCTGGCTAAGTTTTAAAAACTAACTTTTTTTCCAAAGCAAAACAATAAAGATAACCATAGGAAAAACCTGTCACCAAAATTTTCAGTTCTCAGAGTACAGCTTTTGTCTACTGCTTGAGAACATGCCTTGGCTTTTACCAGGTTTGTACTGGTGATAGGATGAGTTGTCTTCATTCTTACTAGTAAATAGTGTGTGAGCAAGCTGAAGGAAGATGTGATGGACTCTCTCCTTGGGAGAGAACTTGGATTGAACAAGGGCAAATTCAATACTATTCTGTATTGTTCTTCTTTCTTCAGTAAACTTCACTAGTTGGTGGGATGGCTTTATTATTCAAATTAAGGCAAAGACAAGGGTTTAGAAATGTCTGCAAAAGTCAGAACAGATTGAGTTTGCAAGGTGGGAGAGTGGAGCATTTTTCTATGAAACTTGCTGACCTTGACTGAAGTGTGAACAGAATGAAACTGAGACTTTCTATGCAGGGATGTCTCCATGCTTTACATGTGGCTTAGGACAATAGCCCACTGCAAACTGTCCCTTGAATATGAATTTTACTAATTTTAATTAAGTTAGACCCATACTTCTGCCTTTCTGTTTCTGGCAAACCTCTAATTCCTGCAGCTTCCTGGAGTGGATGGTGTGATACATAAATTTTACTGTGTCAGTTATGGCAGCAGAGTTGTCTTGCTCTTAGCGTTATATGTGTCTATATATTTGATGCCTAACAATTTTAAGAAAGAAAATTTCCTGTCCCCTGCCAGTCTAAGATTGGAAAATAAGTGGTTTGGGCCATTAGTATATAGCAGGGTGATCTCTCTTCCTAATTGCACCATGTGGAGAGGAACAGAACAGCATTGATACTGCAGGAGGCCAGAGGGAAGAACGGTAGAGTAGATGTAGGTCATTATAGTCGATGTGACAGCCCAGGGGGATGTCAGCCCTCATATCCCACCGGTGCCCTTCCCCATGTCCTTCTGTCAAAAAGAGAGGCAGTGCTTGTTAGAAGGGATGTGCTGCCCTGACAGCCTCTGCTTCCCCATGTCATGAGCAGCTCAGTGCCTGGGCTCTGCGCTCAGGCTGCTGGAGCTGATCAGGCTGAGCTGCCCTGGTTGATAGCAACAGCCTGGTTTGAATCTGTCAGAAGGTACGAGTGGTCAGACTGGCCATTTGAAGCCTGCACAGGGTAGAGTGTGGGCAGAGTGACTTGGACTTTTTATAGGCCAAGAAATGTGGTGTCCACACTTTTGACTTGTCATGAAAAGATTTATGTGGAAATGAAGCCACAGATGGATTCTGACAGCCAGCCTCGTTGGCTGATTCCCTCTCCCCTATCCATATCACCACAAGCCCCGTGAACTGTTTTTCATTGGGGCCTCACTGAGTGTGCAGAAGGAGGATTTGTATCCTGGAATCATAGGAATTTTCTTCATATTTCAGTGATTGTCAAGGAACTCTGGTTATTAATTTTAACTCTGAAAATCTTAGTCATAGAAGATGCAATCATTAAAACGGAAGTCTTATTGTGAAAGTGTTTCAATAGAAGCAACTGAATTGTGATATAGTATTTTCTTGATCTGACTTGGTTTCACAGCATTCTAGCTGTTGTAACTTACAGTTAAAATAGCCATGTTTGGGAAAGCCTGGGGAAGAAGTATCCAGCCTGCAAAAGGAATATAGCAAAATCCCTTTGTACCTCACCCCTCAAAACAAGAGGGGTGTTTACTTACTGCTACACAGAGTTTCTTCACCACCTTGTTTACACTGTATTTGCACTGCATTCAAAACTTGCTCTGGAAGCACTGTTGATTTCCTTGTCAGCTTATGCCAATGACTGCCCTAATACCAGTGAAATTATTCTTACAGTATTTCTGAGATGAGGGAGGTAAATGAGATCATTGCTTATTATAACAGATTAAAAACAAGAATATTGATGAATATTGGGTATGTGCTTTAAGACTTTGTTTGGAGTATATGCATTTTACATGTTTAAGTTCAAAGCAACGTGCAAACTGCCTCAGAGGCTGTTGGAAGGATTATAGCACTTATAAAATAGTCAGGTTTGACCCCTGGAGGCAGAGAAAGCACAAGATAAGTAACAGTCTGTGAAAGATTTTGCTAAAGTAGCTTCCTTGTTACAGAATCCTTCTGTGATGCTGTGGAAGGCCAGAATCCAGATCCTAGGGCAACACTGCAATAGTCTTAACCACAAGATAGAGCTTCACTTGCAAGTCCTTGCACTTTCCTTTTATCTCTTCCCAGCCTGTCACCCTGCTGTTTCTGTGGGAAGAGTGGTCAGAGTCCTGAAAATAGTGGTCCAAGTGTTTTATGTACAGCCCCAATTCACCATCAGCATGAATCCTTTGTGTGTACTAAAACACGTGGATGCCAGGTGGAAAACTGTGTGATCATGTAATTAAGGATGTTACCTTAATATGTATGCATAAGGGGAAAAGGGAAAGTTGTTGCAGGAGTTTTATGTTCCATCTTTTGTGCAATATTATTTTTTGATGTAGTATTTGTTGTGTACAATTTCCTACCAGTTTTGGGAAAAATGGCATTCTGCACTTCATTTTAGAGTTGGAAGCTTGAGATTCATGGTAAGGGTGTCTGTTGCTTTAGTTACTACAGTAACAAATACGTGAAGTATTTTTAATTTGTATTTATTGCTACTGTTAATTAGTATTGCTAAAACACACTGCATGTTTTTGCTATGGAGGAGGAATGGGGAGGGGAACAAGAGAGACTCTTCAGCAGTGAGAAGTGAACATCCAGGAGTCTGCCCATTTTTCCAGGACCAATCACACCTGCTCTGTTACTATCCAATCCTTTCTGCTAGTGTATAGTGCCAGTCTCTGGTCAGGCATTTCATCCTTGTTCATAGGTTTTTTCTCTTCTTTTTGTTCCCAGTTCCTGCCCCCAACCTTATTGATCAAACTCCTAGTCTGGCTGACTTAATTTACTCTCTTCCTATTGCTCCTGCTCGAGGCTTTATCCAGTCTATCCTGATGTTTCGGTCTTTAGTATGTTTACCTGTTTCTAGCTCTCTCATTCTGCTGCTCCAGGTTAACTCTGATTCTGCCACCACCACCCATTTGCTGTACTGGCAGTTCTTCTGTCCTTGTAATAATATTTGCGTTTTTTTCCCTGGCTCAGGATCTGTTCTTGGTCCCTGCCAGTCCCTGGCTTGGGCTTATCCTCTGTCTTGTCACCTTAGTTGTGCTCTCAAATTCCTCACGCAGCATACACTGTTCTACTCTATCCCAGTCTAGTTTTTGCAGAGATGGCAACAGAAGCATCTTATACAGAGGTCTCACCGTGTTTCAAGTTGAGAACATGCCAAATTTGGTATGATACCATAGACTGATATTTTGACAGTTTACACCCCCTCCCTAAAAATCCACTACCAAAACTCTTGATTAGAAACAAACAGGCAAATCTCCAAACAAATGCCTTTTAGTTTTGCAGAATTATGTATAGTTGAAAACAAGGTTTTATAATCAATAGTAGGTTGTGAGCAGTTTTGAGGAACATTTGAGCTCCATTGATGATAAAATCTATGGAGAAATTGTAATCTCTAGGCACATGTATACAAACACATGTGTATGTGTGTGTATTCCTGCCAACATCTGCTTTCACTTCACAGTGTGTAATGGCTCAGCCTTCTCTCACTGAGAGAGGAGCAGTCTCAGTTGCTATGGGACAGAATCATGCATGTAAGCAATTACTGTGGATTATCTGATATAACATAAATTCACTGCCTTTGGGCTTGAAAGTGACATGCCCTGACTTCCTACCTTGTATGCTGTTTGCTTCTTTAAAACAAAATAAACCCCAGGCTGTGACCAGCACCTTTGTCTGCTGAGTCTCATAGTTGGTGCTGCAGTTGCAAGGTCCCTTTTGTGCTGGAATAAGCTCTTGTCTGGATATTTTGCACTGCAGGAGAGGGCTTCCACTGAAAAAATTAGCTGTTACAGATGGCTATTTCTAATGATAGCCTCAATACTAAACGTCTACTGTTACTTCAGAAACCAAATGGATCCTCTCCTGTAAGCATAATAGTTTCAAAAGTGTATCTAGTACTGTAAACTTCCTGTTACACATTTAATTCTCAATGGGGTTCCTCCTAGGGGATAGCACTTTTTAAACAGCTGATACATCTCAATTGGCCTTTAAGTATTTTAATTTGGTAACAGTCATCAGAAGGTTGCAAATGACACTGCAGTGGGATTTCTGTGTTTTCTGGAGTGCAGTAAAATCTGAGGAGTTTAGCTTGTATGTAATATCATAAAATAAAACTATGGCGTTTCTTCATCTAAGCAACTTATTTTTAACTCTGAAACTCTTGAGCCTATTTTCATTTTTGTTTATGTAAAAGGGAGAGTAGAATATTGCATTCGTCTTAGTAGGATTATGCTGTGCAAAGCAGATGTTAAGCTCCTGTAACACACAAAGGGGGCTTTATGTTCTTTCACATCTGTCTGCATAAACAGCTCTGTTAACTCTTTCAGACTCATGTACAGAGCTCCTTGCTTCTATTAAGAGACTGCCTCAGGAAGGACTGATGAGGTCCCTATTTTGGGAGGAAAAAAAACCCTCAAAAATTCGACTGAAGTCAAATACTGCCCTCTTTGATTGTGTGAGCTGCCAAAGGAAAGAACATCCCTGTCTGTAGAGGTCCAGAAAGAAAGCCTGAAAAGGTCACCAAGTTTTATTTCCTTGCAGCTTATACAAATAGTGCAATAGTAAGTCAAAAGTGCTTTCTCAAAGCTTGTGTTGTGAAGCTGCTTGGCATTTCATTTCATAGGCAGTTGTTGAGAGGCTCTTTGCGCTAGTGAGGGCTTTGAACTCTTGCATCTTTGAGCTAAAATCCATTAATGGAACTTCTTCATACCACACTGATATACTATTTTTTACAGAAACTGAGAAATATTACTTTGTTAAAAGGAACAGTGCAGTTTGTACTGTTGTACTTTTCCTACTAAGATACCACCTCTGGATTAAATTCAAAAGCTCTTTTCAACCTTTTAGTCTCTACCAAAGCTTTGTCCCTTTTAGATCTTGATTTGTCTTGTAGAATGTGAATTCTTTCTGTCTTTCACTGAGTGTACATGAACCACAGTGGGCTGTGTTATGTCACCTATTTATGAATTACATCTTAAATCTGGTAACTCCGTTATCTGTGCTGTGGGTTTGGCACAGTGTTGTGTAATGGCATTACTGGGGTGGGAAGTGTGGGGAAGGAGCATGGTGGTGCTGAGGGTTGTCCTTGGCTGCCTGGAGAATCTCAGCACAGAATGCAGCTTTACCATCTGCACGGCCTTGCCCTGAATGAGCAGTACAGGCTGGAGAAGTGACATCTGACCACACTGGTGTATGTAGAAAGGGTTTACTACTGATTTTGCTAGAAATGGGCTTTCATTCTTTCTGGGTTCCAGGAAATCAGTGCTTAGCTATGTAAAAATTTGCCCCAGATGAATTAAATCAGTTTAGTTTCACTACAGTGAGCATTTGTAGTGACACTGGAATTTAATTGTATGGTACATGTCACCTGCCTGTGGCTGATTTAAGTATGAATAAAAAAGTCACTCTTGTACTGGAATACGTATCCTAATGAATTTAAATTCACACTCAGCACTTCTTCATGTGCAAACAAAGGACAAGCATCCACTAATGAGAGAGAACAGTTTGTGCAGCCCACCACAGCAGAATAGCTCATCAGGAATGTTGCCCAAGGCTTTCCCCCGGTGCCTTCTCCTGCAGGAGCTGTGGACCCCACAGCAGTGGGGTGTCTGTGCCATTGGGTCTCTCCAAATGCTTGCACTGAAAGGGAGCCTGGCTCTGCTGCAGGCAACTCCTGCTCATTGGGGAAGGGGCTCAGAGCTGTCAGGCAGCATTGGTTTAGTGTATGATTTATCTAGGAATAACCTACTTGTATAATAGTTCAGTGCTGCACCTGAAAGCTGAGACTGCCTGGGGCTTGGTGGGGGGTAGCATTGTTCAGCTTCAGTTGATGTATCGCTGTCTAACGGGATGCGATTAGGTGCCGGTAAGAAGCTGAAGGAATATTTGCTGTCAGGATGATGTTTCATTTCAGTGTCCTTTTGGTATCAAAGCAGCCTTGTAAATTATTGTGGATCTTAAGATCAGTAGACAGATTTTTAGTTATGCTGAAAACAGTTCTTAGTCGGGATGTAAATATTTCCTCAAAATTTTGGAGATCGGGGGTTATTAGAAAATAACAGTGATCCATAAAACCCGGAAGGTAAAATTAAGTACTGCAATCTTGCTTCTCAAAATGAATAAAATGTAAATAATCAAAGGTATAATGCAAAAAAGAAATCTACACTTCAAAACTAGTGTTTATGAATTATAGAGGTTTAAAAAAAAAAGTTGAATTAAGGATCATCTTTAGTCACTGAGAAGTCTATGGCAGAAAAGTAACCTGAATTTCTTTCTGCATAAAATAGTATCAGCCTTCTTGAACACTGCAAAATCTTTGGTGTCCTCATGGACTTGTTTCTGTGTGGTACACAATGAAATTCCACTTGTCTGAATCATTTGAGTAAGATTTTTCAGTAGTTTTATCCTTCTCAGTTTTAAGTCCACTTACTGTGACCAAATGTTTAAAGAGAGGCAAGCTGAATGAATGCACTCTTTGATAAAAGATAACAAAGCCCGCAACTGAGAAGCTTTGCTGCTCTTTGGGCAAGCACAGTTGATTTAACTTGGTACATGTTTATGAATCCCCAAACTAACTGTAGTTATTATACTTGAGTCATGCTAAAAAAATAAAGCTTTGCATCTCAGGAGCCTGGCATGTGTTTCAAGAGGCTGGCATGCATTTTCTTTACATGATCACAGGAGTGGCTCGCTTAACCTTTTAATTGGCAGGAAGAAAACTCACTTCATGGCCCAAGCCACAATTGTCTCTGAATAATGTAAACACTGATGACCTGAACTTGATCTTTTAGACAAGGGACTCACTTTTCTTGGTAGTTGCATTATACAGGCAAGCTAATGCTCTGGGGTCAGCGAGGGGCTTTTGTATATCCAGGCACAATAAAGCCAGCAAGTGTTTCCTGCTGTTTAGCTAATTAATGCAGGGTACCACTCGGTAGGAGTCAGCAGTGGGTTTGCTGCCTGTCACTGCTATTGTACTGCCCGCAGAAAGACACAGAACATGCATGTGGGAAAGGAATGAATTCTCTGTCTTGCTCCATCTATTGCAGGACAGAACAAAATGCAGAGAATCAGCTATCGATTCATTTGGTGAAATGGGAAAAGATGTGGTGCTGGAATGGTCAAAGCATATTTCTCAGAGTTGTAAATAAATAACAAAAAGAAATCGATAATACCCTCCCTGTGTGTGATGTGATGCTGTTAGAGCACAATTATCTGTGTGTGTCCTTAAGTTGCCCTCCATCCTGACACTGGAGGGCATAAAAGACTGACAGCATTTCCCTATTACACTTTTCTCTTAAATCATGTCTTATGATGTACTGTAAAATAAAGAATTTTGAGACTCTAAAAGCACATATAACTTGGTCACATATTTTCTGATGGAAGTTTACTGCAAGGCAGCGAGTTCCTTTTCAGTAGTTAAGGCAACAAAATATATAAAAGCATTTAGAGTCTGCTCTGATCTTGTATTCTGGTCAGGTACAGGCAAATTGTAAAGAGAAAATATAGGATGTCATAGTGAACATCATGTATTGCATATTTGAGCATAAGGGAGCTAAATAATCTTAATTCTTGTTAAAACCTAGCAGAGTATGTGCTGCCTGTGGCTGCCTGCCTTCTCAGCAAGTTTTAAAGTGGATTATTAGCTAAGTGGAAGGCTGTTTGCAGCATCTTAAGTTTGATAGACACGTGATTGTGCAGGGGGAGAGTGGGGGAAAAGGGTTGTTGCTCTCAGACAAAAAGCTTCTCATAGATGAATATCTTCCAAACTATATTTTTAGTCTTGTTTTATCTATTTTTAATCTGGAATGTTATAGAGGTTTCATGCCCAGATAATAACTCTTCTGTTTGGTTTTTGTTTTGTTTTTTTTCCAGAACTGCTTAATCAAACATGATGAGAATGGATACTCAGCAATAGTTGGAGACTTTGGTTTAGCAGAGAAAATTCCTGATCACAGGTATGCGAGCTAATCTAAATGGAGTGAGAGTGGTAGTACAAGTGCAGGTCACAAGCTCTAGTGAGCCAGATCCCTGAGGCTGTTATTGCACTCTGGTACAGAATTTTCAAAAAATACCCTCAATCTTCAGTCTGGAACTGGAGGCTGGATAGCAAAAATGTTCCAGCCTTTATTACTGTCCATTTTGATATTTAGTGGTGATATTTAGTCTCCAAAAATGTTCCAAGCACTAAAGGATTTGCTCAAGCTTTTTGGTAGATATTTAAGGTGGTACTTGGGAATTTTGGGTTTAAAAAAACCCAAAACACAAAGCAAACACAAAAATACTGTCCAGCATTCTGGATTGGGATGATTTTATAAAAAATGTCATTTGTTGATTTCAAGCAACTTTAGCTTCTTTGCACTTTCATAAACAATATTCGGTGTCATTCCAGCATTATTCTTATTTAACCTCTGGTTTAGTTTTTAAGATCCAGGATTATAACAGAGTAAAATAAGATTTATTGTAAAATTACTGTCTTAACAGTAGCTCACCATTTTCTTTTCCCTAGGATTAAATTATAATTTAACGCATTTGAGGACTGCACAGGGTACTGTCACAAGCTATTGTCACAATTGAAAATAGATCTTTTGTCATCCCACCATTAGAGATATCAAGGACAAGGATTTCATTGTTCTCTCTGTATATTGGCTTGTGTATTGCAGAGTATTCTGACTGTGAAATGTGCTGTCAGATTTTCTCCAGTGTGTGCTTCTGCATAAAATAAATAAAAGCCTTCCAGCACTTCTGACTGCAAAGAAAACAATACAAGTTGATCTCAGCTATGCACAGTTTTTAAACTGCACATATCCTAAGATCATATATTGAAAGATCTGAAGGCTTGCATTAATATTGGTGAAATATTGGATTGAAAAGCTTAACAAAGTGAACATCTTAATTTACAAACTACTGATAAATACAGCCAATGTCTATCTTGTAGCTGCTGTGGAGTACTCTGTGAGGTGCTGAATGCTTCAGCTGTATTCAGGTGAACCCATCACAAGATCAGGAAGACATTGCAGGTGCCTTAAGGTGTCCTTAATACCCAGCTTTGAGATGCCCTGAAAACTGAGATTACAGTGAAGGTAGCTTGAGACTAAAACCAGCAACATAATAGAATTGCTACATTAGCCACTATTTTGTTTTTATCTAGTTTTACCTCCATTTTCAAAAGCAGCTTTGTTCTTTCCAGTTTGCTGGTAACAAGCCATGGTATTTTGAGGCTGTCAGAGGCCTTTTCTTTTTTAACTAGGTATTCACTCAAGATCAGCTGGGTGACAGGCTGGAGCCTTTCTTAAGGCCCCAGTATTCAGCTTTATAGAAACTGCAAGTTTTTCAAATTGGGTCTATTTTGATTGCTTTTAATTTTTCCATACTAAAGGACTCATCATGTTCATTCTTGATTTTTAATTTTTTAAAATACAGTTTTAAAATCTTTATTATTTTAATAATAAATAAGTTGGACTTGATTCAGAGCTGCATGTACACCTAGGGATGGATACCTGCATGTCTTGCTGGATGAATGGAGAACGTGGCATCTAGCCCAAAACTGATGTTCACATACCTTTTTATGTGTAGATGAAGGAGCCAACTCTGCCAAGAGTTAGGCAATAAAAACTATTGAACAGCTGTGACCTTAAAATAAAACATTCTTTTAAAGTGTCTGGGCACTTTAAACTGGAAATAAAATAAGAGTAATTGATTGGGAAAGTTAGTAACAATGCTTGAGCATTTAATTAATGGTTCTTCCTTATCTCCCACCACCTCCCATCCATATCTATCCCACATCTATATAGTGAGAAGTTACCAGTTGTGGGTTCACCCTTCTGGATGGCACCAGAAGTTCTCAGAGATGAGCCCTACAATGAAAAGGTAGGTACATGATATAAATGCAGTTAGTTGTCAAATGTTTTTCTTCTGTAGCAGTATGCAAGATTTAGAATTTCCATCATATTAAAACTATTGTCAATTTTCACTTGTGATGTTTCTGTACTCAGTAGGTCATTCAGACTAAGGGAGAGTGAGAATGAAATAGCTAATATTTGTAATTCATGGTGTTTAATCTTAGATGGAAATAGGAATTGGCTTTAGGATTGTTCTTTGTTATGCTATTTCCATTCTCAAACACCCCATATACTGAAATATAGTAATGTTTTGTTGACCTAACACAGTTTAATTTAACCAAGTCTGAGAAATGTAGCAAAGTTGCTTCCCTGACTGTACACTAGTGAAATCTGGGTAGAAGTAGAATGTCTGTATGTAGATTTGCACAATTCTCTGTGTGTGTGTATATATATATCTATATCTATGTATGTATATGTGTGTGTGTATAAATATAAAACATAAACCAGCATGACTTAAGGTAAGATACCTTGATAAGACAAAATGTTCTCCAAAGGTATTTCTAAGTTTTCCTGTCTGTGTCATTGAGAAATACTTTCAGAGAAGGATCAGGTCACACTGGGTTTTAGAAATGGTGTTTTCAACCAATCTCTTCTTTACACAGGATTTTGTCCCCATTACTTCAGCTCTGCCAATGCAGCTTTTATGTGACAAAGCCCACATCCTGTACATCTCTGTATCTAGTAGTTAATAATCTGCTTAATGGGTGGTACTTTTAACTTGCAGGAAAGCAGTAACTACCTCAGTAATGAATGTAATAATTACCATTTCAAAGCTTTTAAAAGAGTTTAATTGACCTAAATTAGTAATAAAGTCCCCAAATCCATGATGCCACATTCTTCATTGACCCTACCATGGGGAGGACTAAAGAGGAAGCAGATATCACGCCTCATCAGCATGAAAGGTGGCATATAAACAAGCCTGATACATAAGGGATGAGGGATTCATGCTTCTGCCCTGTACACTTGTATTCCATGTTTTCCTAAATTTTATTACCTGAAAAATTCAGGTGGGTGGAAATCTGAGGAACTGTGCAGCTCCAGAGGTAGTCAGATAAGCGATTACTAAACGTCATGGAAATTAAACCTGATATACAGAGCTGCTAGATATCTCCAGCTTTGGGAAGACAGTTTATTCCAGAGGTACTGAACTGAGAAGATGAAAATGTAATTTTTCTTAAAAATAGCAGTAATGTTCTGGCTGGGCTGTGAATTGTGTATTCTATGTATGTATATCTAACCACAGTTTTTCTAACCACAGATATATGGGCATGTCATGTTTTGGCTATGTTTTTAATTATTCCCATGTGTAGGACATCAAATGGAACTTGACTATTCTTCATGCAAGGAAGGATTTTTAATTTTTTTTAATTTTTGCATTGCATTGAATTAAGAGTGGTTTGTTTGTTTTTTTTTTTTTTTGAAAGAAGTTTAAATTTATCATTGCTATTTGTACAACAAGAATGCTTTCTGTGAGCGTGGGTTTCTTCACATGGAAAATGTTAGCTTTAATGCAATTGCTCAGTGTTGTAAGGCTGTGATGTTGTTTAGTTGTTTCATGATAGCCATTTGAGGTAAGGAGAAGCTCAGTGGCAGATAAGAATGCTGGGTATTCATAGCTGAACCATGTGTCTATTAATTTTTTCTCTCTCAGGCAGATGTGTTCTCCTATGGCATAATTCTGTGTGAGATTATAGCAAGAATACAGGCAGACCCAGACTATCTCCCTCGCACAGAGGTAAGTGGTTGTGTTTATAGCATTGGTGGGAGGTGGTGAGTCTGCCACGATAATGGCTCAGCCCTTTAGAACTTCTGCCACTGCTGTCAAAGATAGGATGAATAGGTATGACATTTAAAATAGCCTGTAAAAAGCTTTTGCTCTTTATGCTGTTATTGTAGGAAGCTCCATTGAAGACACTTTCTCAGAGACTTTGTGCAGCTGCAATCCTCATGGGAATCCTTCCTGCCCCTAACTGGCAGGACATCGAGAGCATTGCAATGCAAACTCTTCCTTTTGTGGAGTGATAGCTCATGTAGACTTCTTGCCAGGTTCACTACTAGACACTTTTGGCACTCTGCATGAACTAAGCAGCCCCTCCTTGTGAAAGGGGCAGGAGCTGTGTTAACAGCAGCTAAAATAAGTTCACCCTTATTTTTGAGTGTGCTCTACTAAGCACAGTGGATCTGAGCTATAATTGACTCCTTAAAGGTATTTTTTTCTTTATTCATCCCATCTCAGGGCAGCTTTTGACTCTGTGTAGGGGTTATTCCAAATTGTCTATCCCCCTCCATTTCTGAAAATGGAAAATTGCTTAGGTCTTGAACTGCAATAAATAAGATTCTTTTTTAGTCTGCTGTTCAGATTTTATAGACATGCACTTAAGGAACTGGATAATTTGTATTACCAGTCTACCATCCAGTGAAAAGTTAGCCATTTTAACTGATACATTTCCATCATAGCAAAGCCTCTGGTTTTAGAGTAGCCTGTTAATTTGCACTATGAAAGTCACTGCAGTGAAACATCACAGTATAGGGTATTGTTTCCAAATCCACACGGGCAACATTTCAAGTGCAATGGATTGCATTTGGATCCAGGAAGAAGGATGGGCTTTGATGTCAGCCCGTCCTCTTACAGCTATCCTGTATCAGTAATCCCCACTGGGAATGCTGCAGTTTGGAGTGTGCATGAAGTTTTCTCAAACTTCTCTGTTATGTGGTTGCTGAGAAAGGTGTTCATGGTTATTCCTGATAACTTCACACAGGGACCACCTAAAAAGAAGAGGCTTTGAGCTAGGTAGAAGACCTCATTTATTCCTCTATGCTTTGTTGTCATTTGTACAGAATTTTGGATTAGATTATGATTCCTTCCAGCACATGGTGGGAGACTGTCCTCCTGACTTCCTCCAGCTGGCCTTCAACTGCTGTAACGTGAGTATCTTATTTGAAGGGGAGAGGCCTAAACTGGAGTTCTCTAAATCCCTCTGGCTTTTGAAGATAAAGCTTAAAGCATTTACAGAAGAGACTTGAAGAGGCTACCTCTAGAAGCAATGTACCTTCTGACAACCCAGCAAGTCCCTTTCAGTTTTTATAATCCTTCCCTTCCCCTTGCTCAAAGGTCTGTCTTGTGTTTTTGCAATTCTGTGTTCTCTCATACCAAACAAACAGGTCTGGCACACTGAACAGCTTCTTGCAGGCTGCTCAGGCTGATCATAACCAGTTGGATGCCATTGACACTGGCTGAGCCTCGGGCTGACAAAATCCAGCTGCTGTTGTGTGCAGACCTACTAAGCCATGAAGGAAGGACTGAGTTGCTCTTACAAACAGAGGGGACAAACAAATCAAGAGCAGGCATTAAACTATTCTAAAGTGTGTGTATGATGCCTTTTGGAAAAGGGGTTTGACATCCAAATCCTTAGCCCGTGTCATAAAATCCAAACTTGGATGGAAATAATTTAATATCTGTAAGGCTATAGGCCATGTGCTGTATGCAGAAAATTTTCTGACAGTTATTCAAGTAAAATTGTGATAGTGCTGGATACCTTCTTGGCTCCTTATTGTGAAAACTTCAGGGCAGTAGATATCTTCTGCTGGTTATCCTGTAACAGAGTTACTAGTACCAATGTATAGTAAACCAGTTTATAAAGTAAGAGAACCTGAGCTTCCACCACTTTCAGCTGAAGCTGGGAATGTCCAGTTTGCTCAGTGTAAGTAGAGGCAACTTTAAAAAAATTTACTGCACAGAACTTGGCCCTGGATTCACAACCAGGCTATGCTGGAACTGATGCCAGCATTGTGTCCAAGTGAGTGCTTTTAAGAAGTCTCATCTCTTTGTGCTTTTGGTGGTTATTTTTGACCTGACCTTTCTCTTTACTTTGTATTAGTACAAAAGCCCATGCTCAAGGAGAGGGTGGTATAAAGGTGAGAATGGGGGCAATGACTGCTGCTCTTGGCACCACATAGCATAATTTAATTCTAAAAGTGTTTGTGGAACTTATTATGTACAAGGTACTTAACTCCTCTTTTTTCACCCTAGTACAGCAGAGCTTGCTTCACCTGGACAGTGGTACATCTCACTCATGTTTATGAAGTGCTTTGTTTACATGGGCACTGAAGGGTTTGGTTAGAGGTAGGATTTGACTTTGGAAAGCTCAGCTCCCACCTGCAGACTCCAGAAATGGTACTGCATCCAAACACATAGTGCATGATTCAAAGCAAATTTTCAGCTCAGAAATTCAGAGTAAACCTTCTCCTGAAGGAAGGGGCAGTGACCTTATATTCTCATGTAAGAATTTGGTGTGCTCAGAGAAAAAGGGTTTTCTCCTACTCATTATTGTCAAATGGAGCTTCCTGTATAATAAATGTCCCTTTGCTGAATTGAAATGGAAATTCTTGTCTTGTGATCCAGCCATTAATATGCTGATTTCAGTGTGGGGCATGCTGGAATTCACATACCACTCACCTAGGAGAAGGGAAACAGAGTAAACAGATAAGGCTTTCTTATATCTCCCTAAGCATGCTGTGCTTCAGTAAGAGGTGATTGGTGTGGTAATTTTCTCTGAGACATGGACATTGATGTAGCTTTTTATTATTTAATAGGTCAACAAGGTGTGAACTGTATAGCCCAGCTGAACTAATGTGCAAAGCCCTGGGATTTTCTACATCCAGGAAAAGTGTTTAAAGGCACCCTAAGAAAACCAGTAAAAACTGACATGTATGAGTAGTGGATTAAAATTTAACTCACTGTTATAAAGTGTGGGGGCTTGTAAATAAGCACCTGCAAGAACCCAACAATTATAAGCCTGTTTGTGGGAATATTTAATAAATGTAATCATAAATGATCATACAAAAAGCTTACCAGGATGAGCTAAGCTATTGGCAACTGCTCCTTTGAGAAGGAAGCTTCTCTTCCATTTGAACAGAATGGAAGAGAAGGACTGCTCAGGGATAGAAGAGGCAAATACTGTTCTGAGTAACTTTTCCATTGCTGCGCTTGTCTTGGATCTTACCTAGCACAAATTAAAATAGCCAGAGAGCTCTTTTTACTTCCCCTAACTTCCTGTAGCTTGCAACAGCTCCCTAAGATTCCCAAATTAGTAAGTTTGTCAGAGTACAGTGTGTGCTTCAGTGTTGCCCCTGCCCTACTCTTTCAGTGAAATAGGGAACGTAGAAAAATGTTTTCCAGTGCCAGGAGATTCCAGCAGCTGCTTTAGAACAATTTTCTTGCTTGCTCTTGAGATCAAGTGTGGTTTCTTTCTTTGGTTTTTATTACTGTACACAGGAATTTTTAGCACTTTCCCTCTTGTTGCTAGAAGGTGTTCTGGCATTGCTGATCATACCAGTTCTCTTCAGAAAATTCCATCTCAAACAAGCTGCAGGGCGGTATCAGGGAGGTCCTTGGGGTTTGTTGTGTACAAAGCACTACTGTTCCCATTGTAGAGGTGGGATCTGTCTGGGCTTGTCCACTCTGAAAAAGCCTTCAGAAGGCTGGAAACAGCAATCAGGTCAAGTGAAATTGTTTTTATTACTGGAATGAAGTTAGTGGCTGCTGAATTAGATGTTGCTACCTACAGTAGTGAAGCCTGTGACATATATACCAAGTCAATGCTCAAAATGATGAAATGCTTTCAAAGTTACTGCTTAAAGGAAACTGCCTGCCCTGTGATACAATTTTAGTGTTGGAATTTGTTTAGAAATCTATATCTGCTAGAGTGAATAAATAAATACGTACTGAGAAATACAGACTAATACATATTGATGAGCAGGGGGGATATTTTACCTGGGAAAGATGGATTTTTCTTTTTCCTAATTTATAACTTTGTCAAATTATAAAACCACCTTTTCTTCCTTACAAGATAGACCAGTACAGTGAATAGTATGACTAATTAACAGATGGAAAAATACAACGTTTTCAGCTTTAAGATCAGCAGTGCCATTTAGGTGTGTTTTAATTAAAGCCACAAGGAGATGATGGAAGAATTGCAATCTTTAAAGACTGACATAGCAATGTTGTTTTGTGTAATCCTTTTGAAATAACATTGGTACATAATCTGTGTTTGATAACCAGAGTCCAGAAAGAAATCCTGAACTATGCAAGCTGTTTCAACCAGCCGACCCCCCTCACAAGCCATGAATCTGAGAGTTTCCCACCTTTTCAATTTAAAATTTTTCCATTTCATAGAATATTTACAAATTTATTATTAAATGTGAGAGGTGTAATAGAATACTGCTTTTCTCCTTTCTGTAGTTTTTTTTTTGCAATGACAACACACTTCAAACCATTTTGAATTTCCTCAGTTTTCTCAGATTGTCCCTCTCTCTGTCCACTGTGTAAGGAGAATAGCGTGGACAAACCCACATGGACTTAGTTCATTTGTGTGCATTCACAGATGGATCCAAAGTTGCGTCCTTCATTTGCTGATATTGTCAAAACACTGGAGGGAATTTTAAACCGCCTGAGAAATGAGGACTCAGAGAGAGACAGAAAGTTCTTGAACCTTGACAACAATGAAAGAAAACCAAAAGGTAAGTGTCTGTATTGTACAAACATTGCTGTGTGCTTACAGCAAGAGGAGAAAATGCTTCCTATTTTGAAAACTGGTATTTTGGCTATATATGGTTTTATTTATGGTTTATGGATGATTTTACACAAACACTGAAAACTATTCTGGAGCAATGCTCTATACTTTGCATTGTAGAATGTCCTTTGGTGAAAAAAACAGCTAACTGTTTCTTGAAGTGCCTGATAATATTCTGTCCCCAGGATCTTGAGAGGAAATTTAGAGTTCATTTGGGAATGGGTTTGTAAATTGCTAATAGTATATGAAAATCCATCAACTTCTGAAGTATTGCTGCCATACTTTGTACATATACATAATTTCTTTGGTGTATGTTACATGTAACATTTAGAGGCTTCTTAAATTCCTTCAGGAGGAAGAGCACAGAAGATGCAAGAGTATTATAAAGTACCTAGAAATACTCTGAAAGACGAGAAAAGATGAGTCGCAGGTCTGCTTGGGAATGTTGGCTTTGAAAGGTTTTCTCTAAAGCTGTCTGGTGCCACCTGGTGTGGGGAGCAAACTCTTGTACCTGGGCTGTATTCTGACTTGGGTGTTTTATGTTAGTACACTTCTGGCATTAGAAACTAAAGAGTACATTAAGAAATAGTTTCTTACATTATGTGGATATATGAATATGCAACATATGGACATAACTGTTGATCTATAATATAGTTATAGATGGAAATAATTTTTATATATGTCAAGCCACATAGAGTTAATGCATGTGGTAGTTCTCCCACACCTGGAAAGTATCTAAAAGAGGTGTGAGTTAAAAAGGAAATTTTTTTGTTTGTTTAGGGTTTTTTGTTTGGGTTGGGTTTTTTCTTTTGGTGTTTGGGGGTTTTTTTCTGGCATTCTCCCTTTGGAGTACATGTACAAAACAAGTACTTGTCAAAGAAGTGTTACATGCTTTTCTTTGACTTGCATAGTCTTTCCTTAATGGAATGGCTGTAGTCTAAACTGTGGCAGTTTTTAAAGGGAAAAGTGAAAATCCACATGTGCTTATTCTGGAAATGGTAATCAAAAGGAGACATCACTTCTTTATACCCATTTGTTATTGCTCTAACATGGCTCTTCAGAGGCACCTTCAGAGCCCATGATAGATGCATGTTCCAAACACTCGGGGAGTTAACATCTACCAGTTTCTCATCCTAATCTAGTGATACAGATTTTATTTATAAATGTGTGTATGTGTGTGCAGTGGGTGCAAATACACAGGCATATGTACAACTTTTAAACTCCTATTGATTAGGGTCAGACTGTCATATATCTCCAGTTTTGTATTGGGTAATGTACTGAAAGAAGGCTGGGATGGAATGATTTAAAATCTGCATGGTACAAGGAGAGACTTTTTTTTTTTTGTCTTAGACATTTCCCATCAGGGTGAAAAAGTCCCAGTTTCTTTGGCAACTATGTTTTGTACTGGTTCTCTTTTGTGGTCAGTAGCACCAACAGACCTTGGGCAACCTCTGCTGGAAGCCAGGATGATAAATCTAGAAACATGCAAATTGTTCTTCTCCAACACCACCCTGTGCCATCTCTGCTGTGGCAGTTTACTGGCAGCAAGGAGGTTTGCAGGGGCTCTAAAATACACTGAGGAGAAGGGAACGGTGTACTTGTGTTTATGCAGGAACTTAAAAGTAAGGAGCAGATGTGGTTATGCAACACAGTTTGGAATATCAGAAATGCAGCTTTTTTCTTTACAGTGCTCATGAAGACTCTGTGAGTGAACAGGTACACAGCTATGTAGAGCTTCTTTAAGCTAAGAGTATTTCTCTTTTTCTACTCAGGATCAATTGACAAAGGACCAGGAGTAAAACGTTTGAGTTCCTTGGATGATAAGATCCCACCCAAGTCACCCCGTCCGCGTCGGAATATCTGGCTGTCCCGCAGCCAGTCGGATATCTTCTCCCGCAAACCTTCCAGGAAGATCAACGTGCAGGACCCCTACTACACACCAAGCAAAGGGCTAGGCCGGAAAGTGAATCCCTTCAGTGCCCGGGAGGACCTCAAAGGGGGAAAGATCAAATTCTTTGACATGCCAAGCAAGTCTGTGATTTCCCTCGTGTTTGACTTGCATTCTCCAGAGGCAGGTGGAGGCCTGAAAGCCAGCCAGTCCCAGTTCCGGCAGGCATATAGCACAGACTGGCAAGACCTGTCCCTTCTTCCTGGGAGGAGATGCAGATCACTTCCACTCTCTCCTGAATTACCACACAAGGAATATGGCCTGTTTGGGGGATTGTCTTCAACTGTTGGCAGGTGTGACCCAGCCCAGTTAGGTGCAGAGGTTCGGCAAAAACTCTTGAGTAGCACTAAATATGGTGTGTCAGAGATTCCCCCCTTTCATGCCAAGCCTCACAGACCAGAGTTTCTTCTTGCACCAGGACAAGAAGAGGATATGGACTGTTCAGATGGGCCAGTGGCCCAGGAGGAAAATGGGTTTTGCCCTGTTGAGAGCACATGTGGAGATCCAGCATGTGATCAACCACTAGTGCTGGCCCAGTCTAGGCCACTATCTTACAAAAAGCTCCCAGTTGAGAATTCAGTGAACTCTGAGGGACATGGCTCCCCACAAGTGTTTGCAGGTTGTCTTCCTTCTGAAGAGATGGAAGTAGAAGATGATCTACTGAAAATTACTCTGTTAGAGTCTACAAAGCCTCTGTTCAGTGTTAGTCCTCCTACTGAGCTGAAGAGAGAGGCATGGCCCTTCAGGGAGCAAGATGGGGACAGTCCTGCCCTGTTGTCTCAGACCTCCTCCAACATCTCAGCAAGTGGCAGCACAAAGTCAGCTTGTGACATATGAAGAGAGGGCTCAAACGGAGTGTGTCCTTGAGGGAACAGTTGTTCCCAGTTGCTTAAACTAAGATTTTCTGCAGTGCTGGGCTTCACATTTGCAAGAGACTCAACGGATGGTGCAAGCTGGCTGTCAGACAGATAGCTGCAGACAGTGTCTGAAGAGACTGATTATTTTATAAAACTTTATTTCAAATCATGCTTATTCCCTTTCCTGATTTGCATTAGGAGGGGGAACTACTCCAGCCAGAATGGCCATGTGGGTCCCACAGTCCTTCAAAGAGGCAGCAGCCAGAGCAGGCACCATGTAAACAGTTTGACCTGGATTTCCAGCATGGGGTATTTTAAGGTCTTAAGCTCCACAGAGAGTAGAAAGAATGACCCTCAAATTTTTCCCTCTTCCTCTAACTAAACATCTGCTCTAAGCCAGTGCAGATTTTTCATTAACATTCTGCATCAGTGCACGTGAGTCGGAGCCTCTGTTTCAGAAACAGGCACAGAAGTCTTTCCGAGCTATGTTGAGCAGATAGGAATGCTCTCTAGTCTCAGAGCTGCTTTGAATGCTGTTTTAGCATTAAACAAGCTCTTCTTTCAAAAGCAGCAAAAACAAAACCCCTCATGCTGGTCACAATCTGCAGGCTGAGTCACATGACAAGTACTTTACGATTAACAAGAAGAATCTGTTCCCTGGTGTTTCATTTTCCCTTGAGATTTAGTAATGATGTTTAATACATTTGTGCAGGGAAGCTCGCTTCCTTGTACAGCTCTTTATGTACCTCAGCCCAAATGTGGAGGAAGATTTGCCCAGGGCACAGAGAAGCATATTCCAGGCATTGACATTTCTAGGATTCTGAAGAAACTGCTCCTGAAAGTACCAGCTGTACTGAGCCTTTGGCAGGGGGTCGGCCCTTATCTGTGGAGAGCTGAGTGGACATCATGATCTGTTTCTGCAGAATATTTAAATACAGTAGCTACATCACAATTGACTATTATCACTAAGCTAGAAGGGTCACATTCACCTCCCTCTCTGGTACAACATCCCATCTCACTGATTTCACTGCAGTAATGATGGCTCCTCACTAGCCTGCTTGACAGAGGACAGGGATCTCCTGCTCAGGGGAAGTTGCCAGCAGTGTTGTAGCCCCACAAGTGCTCTTGGAGAGGACAACTCATAGGAGGGCTTTGAATTGTAAAACTGAAGAAAATTAGCTTGTCCCAAATTGACTTTTTGTTTCCTCTACAGAAAGAAGCTGCTGTCTTTATTGGTTTCTCCTGTCACTGAATAGGATGATCTTTTTATTTTTTTTTTTTTTTTTACTTCCCTCCACCAGCAGGTACCTGTGAAAGAAGCAGCAACATGAGCTTTAATGCTGCTTGCTGGAACCAGCATCAGCGATCCCTGCTCTGGGATGCAATATATGGGAAAGCTTGTTCTGTGATATTTGTGCAACATCCTGCCCTTTTCCACTATCATCATCCCAAAAATCATGGAATTTTAAAAGAATTATTTTATGGGGTTTTTTTAACCTATATTATCATTCCTAAGTGAAGTAAACATTGCACACCTGCTGAGCAGAGGGTGATGCAGTGGAATCCAGATTTTCATCCAGGTGGCCTGTTACACTCTTCCTGCTCTCTTGTAAGGCTGGATACTGTAAGCTAGTCTCTGATGGAAGCCAGACTATTTCTACTCTTCTCCTATCTCAAAGAAACGTTGGAGAAAGCCTTAGTTCTTTCTTGGCTGGGATGTGTATCTTTCCTGAGGTGTAGGTAGCTATTTTATGAGTTACAGCTATGACTTCCTCTAGTGAAGTGTGTGTTAACCCAAGCAGCAGTTCTCCCTTTGCAGTGGCTGCCATGAATGAAAGGAGAAACCCAGTGTTGCTGAGTTATTTAATACAGCCCATGCCAGATTAGGCAGCTGTTGGCAGTTTGAAAGAGAAAATGCCTCTGCTCACTAAGATCATCCCTTTTGGCCCACACCTGTCTGTCTCTTGAAGGTGCTGATCTGTAGTCTCTGTCTTCTGTATCATGTCTGCAAAGTGCAGAACAGCTTGTATGCCTGCCACTGTGTGTGTGTAACTTAGAGGACAGAGAAACACCAGAACTCCGTCGCCTGCCTGGTGCCTGCTTGCTTGCTTGATTTTTTTTTTTTAATCTTTTTATCTTGGCTACAATTGTATCTTCTAGGAGGGAAACCATCAGCACCAGCTTCTGTAGTCACAAGATGCATTTATGTGTGTGACTTCAGACAAACAAGCAATAATGAGTAGTTTACTTTTGGATCACCAGGCTGAGGGAAGCTGTGCAGCAGCCTGACTGGAGAGCACACGCACACCTCTGGCTGTCCTGGGGCTCCCTGAGCGAGCCCTGGCTGTCAGTGCTGACGCCTCATCATGAAGCCTGTAGCCCTCCCTGACACTGACTGCAAGGTTTGAGCAGTCAGGCTTGGGGTACCCCCGGGGCACCCACTGCAGTGACATCACTGTTCTCTCACACCGCTGTCTTTACAACATTTCCCTGCCCTAAACAGCTCTTACAAACCAGCACAGCTAAAATTTTATTTTCTTAAATGTCCGCTCTAAGCACAACCAACTGACATGCATTGGGCACAACTATCAACGTTTCTGGCTCTTTGTACTGAGGTGGAGATGTCAGAAACAGAAATGCCAAGGAGTAGCAGCTCAGGCCTTTCCTGGATTGGTCTGCATGGGAAGAGTGTGAAACTGGAGTAAAAGGCCATTTTAAAAATTGCAAAGTGGTTGCTGAAACCCAGTGTTTCCAAGGATGCAGCTAGAAGTCACTACATCTCATCCCTTTGGCTACATAAAGCTGAATCTAGGCTGCACCTAGTAATTCCTAGGTTTTGTGCCTACTGAGGTTGCTTTTCTACAGAGGGCCATTTTCTGACAGCTACTGATAAACATGAATTTGAACATGTGGTCAGCAAACTCCTTGTTTTATAGTGATGTGACAAAGTTTTATCGTGATTGGATTTTACCATGATTTTGACTTTACAGGAGCAGTTCCTGCTCTTTTAAAGTACTTTCTACACATTGCTACACATCTCCCTGAAGAGATCAAAGATGTTTTTAATTCACTTTAAATCTATGTTGAGTTCATTTAAATGTCTGTTATAAGCTATTTTTGTTGTGGTTGCAGGTTGGTAAGATGCAGCCAAGAGAATGCATGTGAATTGCTGCCCCTCAAAAGCAGCACAGCCAAGGGGCTGTAGCAGACTTGTACTTGTTGGAGAGGCATTGATGTATTATGTGTAACAGAACATTGGTATTTTTTGCCAGTACAACTAAAGACACTTGAATAATTCCTGTTTGCACTTAATGCTATTGTTTATATTGCATGTCACTACATTTCTATGCAAAACAAACAACCTTTTTTTTTGGGAGGAGGGGCAGCCAGATATTTGATTAAGTATAAAGATCTTTGTGAGATGATCTATTTTCGTATTTATGAAGGAGTTTTACGTCTTAATATTTTGCAGTCTGTAAATAGCTGAACTTGTAATTAAAGGCTTAGGAAGAAGTTTGTAGCCTGTGTATAATAGTAAGTTAACACTGCCAGAAAAAAGATCTTTGCGAAACAACTTTTCTAATATTGCGGATATTTATGAATATGTAAAGAAAGCACGTCTTGTTTTTATGTTGATTGACCTTCTGACTTTTTTGAACTATAGAAATGGTGTATGTTTTATTGGAACTGCAATAAGAAGTAACCAAAGATGAATCCACTTAAATATTTTCATAATTTTTTTCTTGGTCAGGTTTTGTAAACTTTCCCAACTTGCTTTCAAAATAAAAATGAAATCAAGGCCTGAGTCTTGTGATTAAGAGGACAACCGCTTTAAGTTAAAAAAGCTGGTTTGAATGCTTACTTAAAATATAAATGCCATTAATACTTGGTTTGAGATTGTATTTGCTATTACTCAGTGCTGAGTTATACCCAAGGAAAACTGTCATCCTCACAAAGTGTTATTTCTCTCCTGCACGTCACTGAAGAGTTCCACTATTGAATCCATGAGACTCAAGGATTTTTTTCTTCTGCTCTGTGTTACAGCACTCTGAAGAGTAGGCCATATCTTGTGACCTACCAGATACGATGGCTTTTGATAGCAGCCTGCAGGGTGCTTGCCGTGGTGGCTGCTCTGTTCTACCCCTAAATAGGTTCAGTAGTACAGGAAGCTGGGCAGTTTCTCAGGATCACATATCTGGCTTTCAGCCCCACTGCCTCTCCCCTTGGAACAAGTCTGAAGACCTGCTGTGGCTTGGTTCTGCATGAAGTGAGCCGGCACTAGAATCAGCTGGCCCATGTGGGAGGAACTTTCTCCTTCCCTTCTCTCCTGTGCATGCTCTAACCAAAGGTGCATTTCCCCCCTTCAGCCTCATCCCTGCCTTCACATCCCAACATGCCACTAAGGAACACAAGCAACTCCAGCTGAGAGCAATTTAATTGGTCAGATGTTAAAACAGAAACAAGAATATGAAACCTGTTCCCTTTTTGGCGAGTTCTTGATGGAAGAAAGAACTCCAAAACTTGGAGGAGAAAAAAAAAAAAAAGCAGAGTTTAGTGAGGAGTTCTGTAGCTCTATGCACTGTCCCAGGCTAACTTTATCTTCTCACTGTGAGCTTTGGAAGATTTAGAAAACAAGCTCTTCACTATTTGCAGTGGCACTGATTTCCCACTGAGGTACAGTTTATTATGGCAGTCTGGCAACCAGGGCCCTGCACCATCATCTGTGTTTTTCCCTTGCTTGAGCATCCAGACATAAGCCATGATATAGCCAGTCATGAAAGCATCAAAGCCAGCTCGGTGTGTGCCCCCCTGCGAAGGAGGGCCATGGGTTTCCTTTTCCTTTCCTGCAGCACCTGCTGCTTCAGTCTCTGGGGTGGCTGGGTGACTGGCTGAGCCCAACCCAGCAGGAACCTTTGACTTCCTCTCCACTTGGTCACTGTCAGAGGCATTTCCCTTGGCAGAAGGGCTCTGGGCAGCTGCTCCCTGGTCAGTTCTTTCAGTGCTCCCCAGATTCTCTTCCCATTGTGTGCTGGTGTCTGAGCTGACCTCTGTTTCCATGTCCATGGCGATGTCCTCCATTGGCCTGCCCTCCCCATTGGGTGTGATCTCTGCCAGCTCTGTAGCAGCTGCAGGCTCATAGCAGCTCTGCTTCCGTGGTGGTCCCTCCTCCCCATTCTGAGCTTGCTCCATGTTTTCCCCTGAGCTTTCCTGTTGGAATGCTGTTGCAAGCACTTTCATGTTCTTCCGATGCTTCCATCTGTGCTTCCGTTTCTTTCGCTTCTCCGAAAGCTTGTCGTCCTCATCAATGATGAGGTCTATGTTATGAGACTGTGGACACTTCACCCCTTTTGGACACCACCCATAGGCCTAGGGAGAAAGAGAGAGGGGTTTGTAGCCTCCATCTTACTGGTTAGAGCAGCAATCACCATAACATGGAGTGGAGCTAATTATTCCCTTCCACTGAGGGCTTGTGAGGCTGGAGCAGCAGCAGTGTCCAGTTACAGCCCCCAGCACACAGGAAAGGTGCTGACACACTGTACTGGGTGCAGCACACAGCATATGAGCAAAGGCCAAGGAAGGTGGGCTTGTTCTACCTGGAAAAGACAAGGCTAAAGGGAGGGGGATATCTAGTTGGTGTCTGCAGGTACCTACAGCAGAGGTTGTGGGCAAGATGGAGCTAAACTCATGTGAGAGCACAGGGAGAGGGGACCTGGTAACAGACAGGGGAAATTACGACTAGAGATGCAGGAAAACATTTTTCATCTAGTGTTCAAGCACTGGAACAGTGACCTGGAGTTGTTTTTTAATCTCTGTCCTTACACAATTTCAAGATTTACCAAACAAGGCTCTGAGCAATACTGAGGTGGCAGTTGGATGAGAAACTTCCAGAGATTTCCCCAGCCTATGATCTGTGACAGAATCTGCAACGTGTGGAAGAGCTCCCTTTCTCCATGAAGCACCTGAAGCCAGTTATGACCTGACCAGATGGGCTCTCTACTGCTGTAGCTGCAGCAGGACAAGCTGTTGTGGATCACCCTGTGCTACACTGCCAGAAGCTGAAGACAGGTAATAATTTTTTATATCTAATGAAGATAAAGGGAAGGGTAGAGGTAGCACATCTTTCTTGTAGGACAAGCCAAACTAATGCAAAACTTGCAGCCCTCCCAAGACAGCAAGGGATACTGTAACTCACGCTGTCCCACTGCTTAGGGCCATAGACTCTCAGATGGAATCTTCCTAATGAAGCCTGTAGGATTCCCCACCTCCAAGCAGAGCACACTATTGCCTGGTCTGTCATGAAGCCACCTGAAGCTTGAAAATGTTCCTTGTACTATGAAGCAGGTGAGGGGAAGTTCCCAGGTGCTTTCCTACAACTTCTGGCTCAGGCCACACGTGCCCCTTTCCATGGAGCCAGGAAGGGGGCGGGGATTTGTGTTACTTACCGAAAATTTCTCACAGACAGGCACCTTATTCCCCCCTGCAGCACTGTGGCTTTCTTCTTCCAGAGAGCAGCAGCGGTAGTCGATGTAGTGGGACATGTTGGCAGGGTAATTGCAGAACTCCACCGTGAGGTGCTGCCCACTGGAGTCCCTCAGCTTGCAGTTCTCTCGCTTGCTGGAACAAGAGGAGCACACAGTTACTGTGGGATGGGGCCAGGGCACGGAGCAAACACTGCTCTCCACCAACTCTCAACTCCATGAGCTTCCTGCTGTTGAGCTCCAGCCCCAGATGCTGGAAAGGAATTCAATCCCAGGAGAGCAGCTTTAGTAAGTAGCTGTTTCTGTGCTGCTTCAAAGGTTGTTTTTTCTTATGCTGACATAGAAGAAGGGAAAGCAGCATTTCTGGTGAAGTTGCAGGAAAAGGGAATGCACAGTTTGTTTTCTTAACTATAAAGGGCACTAAGATATGTGTTTGTCTTCATGTTAATGGACAAGGAAAAGATGCCCCGAAATGAGGCACTGTGCAGACTACCCAGCAGTCACCACCCAGGCAGGCTGAACCTGGGCAATGCAGGCAACAAGAAAAGGGTTTTCATTTCATGAAAAAAAATCTGATCTCTGTTTTGTCCCAAGAGCTCGTTAAAAGGCCAAAACCTTTGGAAAGGCCTACTTAGTGAGAAATTGGGTTAAAACATTTAAGATGTCAGCTTAAAAAGTTTTTTTTACCCTGGCAAAACAAAGCACTCATGTTTTAAGATCGGCCATCTTGAATGCTTTCTGACCTGTCAAAGTGGCATTTCCTGAAATATAACAGTCACTAAAAATACCGTTTCTCCTCAAAACAGAGCATGACTTGAGCTTTATGGAGATTTCAGGGGCTTTATCACTGCCAGGGGCTTGTTTAGATTGTGTAGGGCCTGCAGAATGCAGGGCCAGACTGCAAAGCACAGATGTGTGTCCTAAACAAGAGCACAACCCTTGCTCGGAAGGAAGTGATGGGAGTCAGAGTGGGCCGTGGGCATATCGTATGCAGGACACGTGACAGAGCTGGTCAGTGTCAAGGAGTGCAGGGAGCACCCACCCTTTAACTGCAGTGTCCCTCACAAAACAGAATTATAATTAGCAGACCCTGCAAGACAGCCCTGGTTTCTTTTCTGTGTGAGTTCCTGCCATGACCCTGTGGCACTGCTGGACCAGAGCCAGGCAGTGACCCAATTAGATCTCAGATCAGGCCACTGTGGTCAGTCTTCTACTGGCACCAGTTCTGAAGTTCTCTTTCAGCTGCTGCCCACCAAACAGGTAAGGCCTATTAAAAAACAAACCCATTCTAGAAACAGAAAAAGCACAGGGCAGAGTCACCTGAAAAGCACCTTCAGTCAGGGGGACAGTGAAAGGACACAGCCCCCTTGCCTGGAAAAACAAACACACACTGACTTTCCCTTTGCCTTTCCTCCTGTAAGCTCTGAGTATCAGCGTGCTGCTCACCACTTCTTGTAGGCGTACTCCAAGTAGGACGCTACAAAGCGAGTCTCAAACTCCGAGGCGTACTTGGTGTCGTAGATTCCCGCCGGGAACATCTCGGAGAGGTCGGCGGTGAAGGTGCCGAGGCTGTCCGGGAGGTGCGCGTAGAAACACTGGTACAGGAAGACCAGGTCGATCAGGCCGTTATGGAGAATGAGCGGCTTCTTCGCCCGGATCAGCTCCAGGAAAAGCGTCCGAACGCTCAGGCTCTGGCTCTCGTTGCCCTGCGTGAGGAAGGATCAGTCAGTGAGCCTGAGCACCCTGAGCTGTCCCTCTGGAGAGCCCTCAGAGCCTGTGGCAGCTCTGACTGACTCTGAACAGAGACACAAACGTTTGGAAAAGCAACTGCAACAAGTGGGTTTAAAGCAATAGGGAGGTGAAAGGGATAATGCTGCATGCAAGACCCCAGGTGCGGCCACTTTCACACAGGAGCAGGGGAAGCCACCACACTCCCAGAACCTGGAGCAGAGCAGGCTGAGGTGTCTGCAAGGGAGTGGGTTTGTACCTTGTCGTTGCCCTTGTGGTAAGGGATCCCTTGGGAATACTGCTTGTTGAAGTCAAAGCCATGCTGCACTAGGAACTGCACTGACTGGGGCTCGACCACATAATCCTCGGTGCAGAGCAGCGTGAGGTTGTAGATCTGGCACAGGTACGTGTTCTCGGACTGCACAAGGAGAGCGTGCAAAGAACCCGGGGACACCTGTCAGAGGCAGCTGCCGAAACAGCCGGGACAGTTCCACGGGGGAATTCCATCTCCCAGCGCGTCCCCGTTCCCCGGGACGGACCAAGAGAAAACGGCCGCACCACGGTTCGTGCACGCACCTTCTCCGGGAGCTGCTTGAAACAGGCGACGCCGAGGGACAGGACAGAGCGTGTCCTGGCGGCGCTGCAGACGGCCTTGTAGCGCTCCTCGATGGACCTGGCGGCGGGAGAACGGGCCGTGACGGCTCTGGCCTGCCCGTTCCCCGGGCACAGGGCACCGCGCAGCCGGTACCGAGAGACGCACCCCCCCCGCCCCACCGGGCACTCACGGGCTCAGCAGCGACTTTCTGGCGCCGAGGCCGCTCAGCTCCTGCGGGGAGACAGACACCGTCAGTGGCCCCCCCGGGCCCGGCCGCGCCCCGCCCCGCCGCCGCCCCCACCTCGGCTCACCGTGTCCACGGCCACGAAGGTGGCGGAGCGCAGCGCCAGCACCATGGACGGCCACAGCTCCGCCAGGTTGTCGCTCTGCACGTCCACGACCGGCACCCGCGCCGGGCCCGCCATGGCCGCGCCCGCACGGGGCCTCCG